>PVIY010010448.1:0-68617 GCA_004026745.1 Myrmecophaga tridactyla
AAGGACAAACTTTAAAAGCAAATTAATCAGAACCTTTAAAATTAGTCTGCAGTATAAAAAAGTCCACGGTCTTACCTTCAGCAAATTCATACTAAATTATTCTATTTTTGTTGGATGAAGTCCAACAAAATTTTACAAATGCTACAAGTTTATTACATGTATTTACATGGCCCGTTCTTCCCTAGGTACATAAAATTTTCACATTATACAATTCCCCACCTAATGACAACCTCTACAGGGATATTTGAGACCAGGTCATTGTCAATAGCTTGTGCAGTGCTAGGATACAGAAAATGTATTTTGAAAGCTACTCAGTGACCACCAAAGACTGTTCCTATAAAAAATGGTTTTGGAGCATTTATTGGCAGATACCTACTCAATGCACGTAAGAACAGGGCCATTGGGGTGCAGCGCACCTCATTCTACTAAGCCCTAGTGCCCTTTCCACATGAACCACTGCAAAACTTATTACAACATACTTAACTATTCATTAAGGAAAATTCACACTTTCTCTTGGCAGTATATCAAGTTATTGGCATATTACTTGTTTGGGTGTTTGTAGAACATTAAACTTTCAAATGTTTACCTAGTTCTCAATCCCTCTGTCTTATCTACATGGCTGTAATCTGATTCACTAGCCTTCAACAAGTAAATCTACTGATCCATGAATGCTAATTCCCCCAACAAACATGAAAAAAGATTCCTTTGTCATTCTCCCAATCTAAACTTGAATGGTTTCACTTGAGTTATTCAATTAAGAACAATATCAAGTACAATCATTAATAAATTAGTTATTTTAAGTTGCACCGATACTACCATTACCTCATAGTGCCCACAACACATAAAGCAAGTGAGATGAAGTCTAATTATATTTTCTACTTTGGCAGTTTTAAGAAAATATAGATAAAATAGATTAATTTGTTTCAGTCCAATTGATGAGTCTCAAATATGATGCCTAAATTTAAATATTAGTACTTTCTTATTTTATACCTGTACTTTAGGTAAGATTGAAGCCTTAGCAGGATTAGAGGAAACAGGAACCTGGTGGCTTGGTGGTTTAGGAAGAACACTTGGTGATGGTAGCTCACTAAATTTGGCTCCGGCAGAGTTCTCACTAGTTTGACATTTAAAAAATAAAGCTGGAACTTGATAAGCTAGAGTTCCAATTTTGATTATTTGGAAAATGTCCTTTGTTCTTCCCCCCATTTTACATGGCCTGCCGTGCAACTGTTGGTGAGTTATAACCAAGTCCTCTTTCTTTTTTCTTATGAACAATCTTCATCTGGGAATTCTGGTCCTTGGTCTTCTGTCTACTAAGACATTTCTAGGTTGGGGAACTGGAATATTATTCCTCTCTCCACCACCCATCTTCAGGACCTTTGTCAACTTTGAGATGGCAGGATTTCCATTACCAGTCTTCTTCCTTGCTGCTAAGCCCAGGATAATGAGTGTGACTTTCTGACAGATCCTTTCCTTTGTCTGAATACAGAAATCATTACAGGTCCATCTGCTGAATTCAGCCCAGGAGCTGAGGCCAACATCTGAGCTTGCTCAGCACCCAAGTTTGAGACAAGTCTTAGCAACATCAAGCTCAGAACTGTGACAACAGCAGATCCTACTTGATGATGAAGCCTCACTCCCCTTCCACGCAAGGAAAAAGCAAAGTCTGACAGCACCAATGAACTCCCTGCTGAGCACCCCAGTGTCCACCTACCCGACCACCCCTTTCTCTCTTGCTACATTTTGAGGGCAGGATTTTGCATGGAGTCTGGGTTTACCATCTTTTCATTATATTCCTATGTTCCAATTGTGGTGGGAACCCTTCCTTTTGGAAGATATAGTGGGCATCTTTGAGTATCATCTGGCACTGCCCATCCCATGGATTTTAAGCATGTGATTCTGCTGGAACCATCAAGCAAAGCATCTTGTTCCTTTCCCCTGACCTCTCCTTTCAGCCACACAATGCAGGTAATCAAGAATCCCCATTCTCTTGAACACAGTAGTGGTATGGGTGAGTGTGTATGACCCCAGCTGGACCAGTCTTTTATTGGAATTCTTCCATTTGGAGCTGGAATTCTGAGAAGGAAGTTGGCATTTTGGTTTTAGAGCTGGAAGCTTGGTAACTGAGGCCTTTTCCACCACGTGGAGAAAGTCTTTCCTTACCAGTGGAGAGTATCTCCAAATGGAAAAACAAATAAATAAACAAAAAACAGAGATGAGGGCAGAGGGGCAGAGATTCCATTATTTGGTCTCTGAATTTAAAATAGTCCTACCTAATTCAGAAGATGAAGTAGATTCTCCTGATAAAAGAGTAAGGTAATGACCAATCAGAGGAAAGAAGAAAGCAGAAAATTCCTTCCTTAGAGAGTTAGTTACAGGTTTTAACATAAACTTTACTGAGGTGTAATTTTCACAAAATATAAAATGCATTCATTTTGAAGGTTCAGTAGTTTTGGCAAATGTAGTTACCCATATAATCACTGCCCAAATCATGATAAAGAACATTTTCATCACTCCCAAAACTTCCCACATGCCCCATTCCAGGTAATGTCTTCACTCTCAGCACCAGGTATCCACTGGTTAATACATTCATTTTCTCGGTTCTACAATTTGATGTAGATGGCATCATCCATTTGTACTGTTTTGAATCTGACCTCTTTTTCCTAGCATAATATTTTTGAAGATTGTCCATGTTGTTCTCTGTGTGTGTTTGTGATCAGTAATTCATTTCTTTTTATTGCTGAACAGTATTCTAATGTATGATTTTTCTATATTTTGTTGAGGCATTCACCTGTTGATGGAATTTGGCTGATTCCAAATTCAGCTGCTATGAACATTTATGTATCAGCATTTTGTGGGCATATGTTTTCATTTTTCTTGGGTAAACACTTAAGTGTAAAATTGTTGGGTAGTATAATATTTGTTCAGCTGAAGATGTCAGACTGACTTTCAAAGTGGTGGTATCATTTTACATTTCTGCCAGCAACAGAGTTGCAGTTGCTCTACATCTCCACTGAGTGCTTTTCATTTGAGCCACTCTAGCGGGTGTGGGGTGGTATCTTACTGTGATGTAAATTTACATTTTACTGATTTCTAATGATGTTGGACATCTTTCATTTCTCTTTGGTACTCTGTTTATCTTGCTTTGTGAATTTTGTTAAAAAATTTTACGCATTTAAAAAATTGGGTTGTTTGTCTTATCAAGTCTCACCTCTTACCCTATCCTGCGTGGATTAGTCATTTTGTGTTGTTTCGAAAACCTTTTCCTACTCCAAGTTTACAAAGATTTTCTCCCATTAAAAAAAAAAGTTTTAGCTTTTACTTTGGTCAAAATGATCTATTTTGAATGAACTTTTTTACATTGTGTGAGGAAAGGCTCAAAGTATGTGTGTGTGTGTTTTACAATAAGAATATCTAGCTATTCTAGCACCATTTCCTGGGAAAACTACCCATTCTCCACTCAATTATTTTGCTATTCTTGTTGAAAATCAATTGACCACATATGTATGAGTTTATGTCTGAACTCTCTTGAGTTCCCTTGATCCTATCTCTATCCTTAAGCCAATGCCAACTCTTTTGATTGTTGCATAGTAAGTCTTAAAATGAGGTTGTATAAATTCTCCAACTTTGTCCTTTTTTCAAAATTGTTCCGGCTGTTCTAGTTCCTTTGAGTTTCTATACAAATTCAACACAAATTCTGAATTATAAGAAAAGTCAATAAAATTGATGGACCGCTAGCCAGATTGGCAAAGAAAAAAAATAGAAATGTCACAAATTACTAATATCACGAAGAAAGAAAACTATCACAGCATTAAAATAATGATACACCCATACTGTGAACAATGTCATGCCCTTAAATTTAACAATAAATTAAATCTTTCTCTTTGAGAAATAAGAAAAACAGGAGCAAAACAAATCTAAAGCAAGCAGATAGAGGGAAAAAATAAAAATACAAGCAAAAAAACTACAAAAAATTCCTAGTGGAATTTGGGTAAGAATCACAGTAAACCTATAGATAAATTTGAGGAGAAATGACATTTTAACTATTTTGAGCCTTTCACTTCATGTATCTGGTGTAGTTCTACTCTGCTAGCTGCCAGAATGCAATATACCAGAGATAGTATGGCTTTTAAAAAAGGGGAATTTAATAAGTTGCTAGTTTACAGTTCTAAGGCTGAGAAAATGTCCCAAATAAGTCTATAAAAAAGTCCAAATTAAAGCACCAATAAGAGGTTACCTTCACTCAAGAAAGGCCAATGAAGTTCAGGGTTTCTCTCTCAACTGGAAAGGTACATGGCAAATATGGCGATGTCTACTAGCTTTCTTTCTAGGTCTCTTGCTTCATGAAGCTCCAATGGTCTCTGGCTCTGTGTGGCTCTCTCATTGCTTTCTTGTGGCTCTAAAAAATGGACTCTCTTCAAAATGTTTCCTCTTTGAAAGGATTCCAGTACACTAATCAAGACCCACCTGAATGGGTGGAGTCACAACTCCAAGGAAGCCATCTAATCAAAATTGATATCCACCATTGGAGGAATCACATCTCCATGGGAACAATCAAAAAGTTCCCAGCCAGCAATAGTGAAAGAGGATAAAAGAACAGGGCTTTTCTGAGCTCCACAAGAGATTCACACCAGCACAGATGTGTTTCTTTTTTATTTAAGTTTTATTTGATTTTTTCATCACCATTTTGTAGTTTTCATCACACAATCACACGCACGTTTTGTTAGATTCATCCTTAAGTATTTAATTTTGTTGGAGTTAGTATAAATGCTATTGTTTTAAAAAGTTTGCTTTTATAAAGTCAGTTGCTAGTATATAGAGATGGAATTGACTTTTATATGTTGACCTATATCCTTCAATCTTGCTAAACTCACTTAGCTTTAGGAGCTTCTTTTTTTGTAGATTTCTTAGGATATTTTGTATGGGCAATAATGTGATATGTGATTAGGAACAGTTTTTTCTTTTTCTTCTTTTTCAATCTGGATGTCTTTTATTTCTTTTCCTTGCCTTATTACATTGATTAGGACTTCCAGTACAGTGTTGAATAAAAGAGGTAAGAGTGGACATCCTTGCCTTATTCCTGAACTTAAGAAGAAAGTTTATTCAGTTTTTCATCATTAAGTATGATGTTAACTGTGTGTTTTTAGAGATTCCTTTACCAGGTTAAGGAAGTTTCCTTCCATTCTTATTTTACTGAGGAGTGTATGTATGTGTGTATGTATCTGTGTGTTTAATCATGAATTTGTCAAAAGTTTTTTTTTCTGCATCAGTTGATATTATGTAGTTTTCTTTTTAGTCTGTTAATATGGTGACTTGCATAGATTGCTTTTCAAATATTCTACCAGCTTTGCATTGCTAGGGTAAAATTCAGATGGTTGTGGTATATTTTTCTTTTTATATATTGCATTTGATTTGCTAATCTTGTTGAAGTTTCTTGCATCTATGTTCACAAGAGATATTGGACTGTAGTTTTTTGTTTTTTTTCTTTCTACTGTCTTATTCTATTTTTGTTATCAGAGTGATGCTGACCTCATGAAATGAGTTGGCAGGTGTTCCCTCTGTTATATTTTCTAGAATACATTGTGTAGAATTGGTGTTATTACTTCTCTAAATGTTTTGTTTTTTTTGAACATTACTTCTTTAAAAGTTTACTAGTAGAACTCACCAGTGATACCATCTGGACCTCAAGTTTTCTTTTTTGTAAAGCTGCTAACTATTATTTTAATTCTTTTAATAGTTATAGGAACATGCATCTTATCTATTTCTCTTTTCTGTTGGTAGACAAAGTTGGTAGTTTATCACTTTTAAGGCATAGGTCCATTTCAACTACATTGTTAAATTTATGGGCATGATATTGTTCACAGTATTGGTGTATCATTATTTTAATGTTGTGATAGTTTTCTTTCTTTGTGATATTAGTGATTTGTGACATTTCTTTTTTTTTTTCTTTGCTAATCTGGCTAGCGGTCCATCAATTTTATTGACTTTTCTTATGGAACCTGTTTTGTTTTTTTTTTTAATTTTTCTTAAATACCAGAAAACACCAAGCAAACACAAACATTCATAACTTTTGATCATTCCATTCTGCATATATAATCAGTAATTCACAATGTTATCACATAGTTGCATATTCATCATCATGATGATTTTTTGGAACATTTGCATCTATTCAGAAAAAGAAATAAAAAGAAAACAGAAAAAAATTCATACATACCATTACTCCCCACCTCTCCCCCTCACCGATCACCAGCATTTCACTCTAAATTTATTTCAACATTTTTTCCCCCTATTATTTATCTTTATTCCATATGGTCTACTTGTCTGTTGACAAGGTAGATAAAAGGAGCATCAGACACAAGGTTTTCACAATCACACAGTCACATTGTGAAAGCTGTATCATTATACAATCATCTTCAAGAAACATGGCTACTAGAACACAGCTCCACATTTTCAGGCAGTAGAACCTGTTTTTTATTTCACTAATTTTCTCTATTGTTTTCAATTTCATTGAGTTTTGCTTGTATTTTTATTTTTTTCCCTCTATCTACTTGCTTTAGATTTGTTTTGCTCCTGTTTTTCTTGTTTCTCAAAGAGAAAGATTTGATTATTGATTTGAGATTGCTTTTTTTTCTAATATAAGCATTTTTCTGTAATTTTTCCTCTAAGCCCTGCTTTAGTTGCAAGTTAAAAATTTTGATAAATTGAATTTTTATTTCATTCAGTTCAAAATGCTTCATAATTTCCATTGAGACCACTTCTTTGAGTCATAGATTATTTAGAAATGTATTATTTAATTTCTAAGTATTTTGAAATTTTACAGTTTTTTCTCTCATTGATTTCTAATATAATTCCTTTATGGTCAGAGAATATAATTTGTATGATTTAATTCTTTTAAATTTGTTGAGATATGTTTACAAACCAGAATATGGCCTATCATGGTGAGTATTTCATTACATTGGATACAATGTTCTATAAATATGAATTAGATACAGTTAATTGATAGTATTATTCCATATCCTTGATGATTTTCTGTTTACTATTGTATTTCTGAGAGAAGAGCATAGAAATCTCCAACTATCATTATGAACTTTTCCATTTCTTCTTTCAGTTCTATCATTTTTTACGTCATGTATTTTTAAGGCTCTGTTGTTACATGAATGCATATTTAGGATTGTAATACCTTCTTGTGAAGCTCCTTTTTTTTGTAATTATGTAAAATCCTTCTTCATCTTTAGTAATTTTTCTTTCTCTGTGGTCTACATTGTCTGATATGAATATAGTCATTCCAACTTTCTTCCAGTTAGTGTTTGACTGGTATATCTTTCTTCATCCTCTTATTTTTAACCTACTTATGCCATTATATTTGTAGGGGATTTTCTAGACAGCATATAGTTAGATTTATTAAAAAACTTATTTTAACAATCTCTTGTATTTTATTTGGTGCGCATAGTACATTTTCATTTCATGTAGTTATTGATATGTCTGGATTAGGTCCATCATTTTATTATTTGCTTTCTGTTTTTTCCCTCAGGATTTTTTTTTTATTTGCATGGGCAGGCACCAGGGATTGAACCCAGGACTCTGGCATGGCAGGTGAGATTTCTGCCAGTGAGTCACCATGGCCCACCCTGTTCCCTCAGGTTTTTGTTCTTCTGTTTCCTCTTTTGTGCCTTTTCCTGGATTATTTGAATATTATTTTATATTTTGTTTTAATGAATCTGTTAGTTTTTTATGATGTCTCTCTCATTTTTTTAGGGTTACTCTAGGGATTAAGATACATATACTTGGCTTTCACAGTCTACTTAAATTTATATTTTATTACTTCCTGTGGAATATAGAAACCTACCACTATATATGTTCCTTTACCCTCCCCTTTCTTTTTTTCTTTATTTTTTATTTTTTTTTATTTTTACATGGGCAGGCACCAGGAATCGAACCCGGGTCCTCAGGCACAGCAGGCAAGCGTTCTTACCTGCTGAGCCACCGTGGCCCGCCCTACCCTCCGCTTTCTGTGTTATTATTGTAATCTCTATTACATCTACATATATTTAAACCTCCATCAGAGAATGTTATGTATTTTCCTTTCAATTTAATTTTTTAAAATTTGTTTTGTTTTATATTTTAAATAACTTAAGAAGAAAAAAATAGTCTTCTTGACTATTTACCAATTCTACTGTTCTTCCTTCAGTATTAAAGTTCTGTGTTTCCCTCTGGTATCAGTTCTCTGCTTTCTGAAGTGCTTCCTTTAGGATTTTTTCAGACCAAGTCTGCTTGCTACAAATTCTCTTGGCTCTCCATCACCTGAGACTATCTTTATATATTGCTGTAATTCCTAAAGGATATTTTGATGCATATAAAATTCTGTGTTGACAGTTACTTTCTTTAACCCTTAAGAATGTTGTTCCACTGCTTTTTAACCTGCATAGTTTCTTTGAGAAATCCACAGCCATTTGAATTTTCCTATGGCTGCTTTGTCTTTTGTTTTCAGTAGCTTATGTTGTATCTCACATGGATTTCTTTGTTTATTTTCTTTGGGGTTTGATGGGCTTGAATCTGTAAGTATGTGTTTTTTGCTAAATATGGGAAGTTTTCAGGTACTATTTCTTCAAATATTTTTTTTGTGTGTACCACATACTTTCTCCTCTCTTTCCAATGACATGAATGTTAGGTCCTTCGGTATTATCTTTTGGTTATGCTCGTTATTTTTCAACATTTTTTCTCTCTTGTATATCTTCAAGTTTATTATATCTTTCCACTGTCTTCTCTATCCTGCTTGGAAACACATTCAGTAAATATTTTATTTCATTTATTGTATTTTTTCAGTTCTAAAATTTCAACTTGTTTCTTTTTAATATTTTCTATCTCTCTGCTGAAACTTTCTATCTTTCCATTTCTTCAACTAGTATTTGTCCTTATTTCCTAGAACATGATTATAATAGCTGCTTTTAAGACTTTGTCTGATAATTCCAACATCTCTATCACTCCAAGGATGGTATCTGTTCATTTTCTTTTCTCTGGTGAAATGTTGAGATTTTTCTGGCTTTCTGTATACTGACTAATTTTAGATCACTTCTTTGGGGCATTTTGAACACTATATTATGGAAATTTGAATTTTATTTAAATCTTATGCAAAATATTGATTTTCTTTTCTCTTTCTTCTTTTCTCTTTCTCACCACCTTCCCTCTCTTTCTTCATTCTTTCTTCCTTCCTTACTTCCCTCCTTCGCTTTCCTATCTTTCTTCCTTTCTTCTTCCCTTCCTTCCTTCCTTCCTTCTTTCTTCCCTCCCTCCCTCCCTCCCTTCCTTCCTTTCTTCCTTCCTTTCTCTGTGTTTCTCTCTCCTTGGTTCACTAACCTAATTAGGTTTAGGCTGCAAGTTTATGCCCATATTCTATATGCTATGTTTCCAGGACACACTGGAACTTTTAAAGGCTTTGTTGCACTATTTGGGTCTGTGCCTGTTCTAGTTTGCTAAGTGCCAGAATGTGATATACCAGAAATGAAATGGCTTTTAAAAAGAGGAATTTAATAAGTTGATAGTTTACAGTTCTAAGTCTGAGAAAATGTCCCAATTAAAGCATGTCTATAAAAATGTCCAAATTAAGGGACCAGCAAGAGGTTACCTTCACTCAAGAAAGGCTGATGAAGTTTAATATTTCTCTCTCGTGGAAAGGCATATGATGAACATGGTTTCATCTGCTAGCTTTCAGTCCAGGCTTTTTGTTTCATGGAGCTCCCTCAGGGATGTCTTCCTTCTTCATCTCCAAAGGTTTGTGGCTGCATGAGCTCTGTGATTCTCGAGGCTCTGCCATGGCTCTCTTGTCACTCTGAAGCTTTCTCCAAAATGCTTCCTCCTTTAAAGAATTCTAGTAACTAATCAAGACCCACCTTGAAAGGGTGGAGTCACATCTCCTTCTAAATAAAAGTTACTACCCTCAATTGGGTGCATCACACTTCTGTGGAGATAACCTAATCAAGTTTCCAACATATAGTACTGAATAGCAATTAAAGAAATGGTTGCTCCCATGAGATTGGATCAGAATTAAAACATGGCTCTTCTAGGGTGCATAATCCTTTCAAACTAGCACAGTCCTGATTAGGATGTTCATCGCTAAATCCTTGATCAGGAAGTGGTCCACCTGTGGTTCAGTTTTCAAAGCCTTTGACATGCTCTTTAGGGCTAGATCCATGCATGTACAGCTTGAGAGTTAGCCTAGGAGCTCATACACAGCTTAATAATATAACTTTCTTGAACAACTCTTCTCTGTTATTTCCTCCTTCTAGGGAGCCCCTTCCTGGACTCTTGATTGATTACTCAGGGCTTTATTTTTCCCATTCTATTGTCCACTAACCACAACTGCATCCACCTCAATGGCTAAGTGGCTAGAGAACAGAGGGAAAGAAGTAATTGTGATTTTCTACCTACCCCGTACTCTTGGGACCACACCCTTTTGCTCAGAGAGTTGGGTTTCCTTCCTTCAAAGTTTTGAGCACCTGCAGAGCTTCTGCTGTCACAAGATTGTGCTGGGGACTAAATGGGACAAAACAAAACAAAATTAGGGGACTTCTGTTACCCACTCTGACCCATAAGGTTCCCCTCTTGTGTTCATTGGGACAGAAATAGTGGGCTTTTTTTTGAGTTTTCTGAATACACCAGGTGTCAACTTCCAGGTTTCCAACTACCTTTGAGTCCAGACTAGAAGACACTGGAGGATAATAGAGATGTGAAGGTTAGCGCCACTTCAGTGATTCTTGATGTTTCTTTTCCTTCCATGATCCTTCTGATACCATTTATTTTCTAGAAACCTCAGATATGTGCTCTATGTAGCTAAAAACTTTTTAGAGTTTTAACTAAGTTTAATTAGAGTTTAATGAAGCAGATAAACTAAAATAATAAGAAATGAGGGTAATAAAAAGTCTGTGAAATAATGACAGAAATTATGTTATAGAAGAAGAGAAACAATGAGTCATGGCAAGAAAAAAGAAAAATTTCCTTTTCATGTGGTGATTTAACATTTAACTATTCCAGTTTTATCAATAACTTTCCCCTTTCAGTTATTCTCATATTTTAGGCCAGTGAGAAAAGGTGAATGGGGGAAGTGAATATTATAAGATGTTCTATTTTATACCTTTATAATAGCTTTCTTTTAGCTGAAGTTTAGCACAAAGCTTTCTTCCTATTTATATATTTTTAATGTATGTGTAACCTGGTTTTTCTAGTTTGCTAGCTGCTGAAATGCAATACACCAGAGACAGATTGGCTTTTAATAAAAGGGGATTTATTTTGTTAGTTCTTCAGAGGAAAGGCAGCTAACTTTCAAGTGAGGTTCTTTCTTACGTGGGATGGCACAGGATGGTCTCTGCCTGCCTTCTTTCCAGGTCTCTGGGTTCCATCAACTTTCCCCAGAGTGATTTCTTTCTGCATCTCCAAAGGCCTGGGCTGAGCTGCGAGTGCTGAGATGAGGAATGCTGAGCTGCTTGGGCTGTGCTACGTTGAGCTCTCTCATTTAAGCACCAGCCAATTAAGTCAAACATCATTCATTGCAGCAGGCACACCTCCTAGTCGACTGCAGATGTAATCAGAAACAGATGAGGTTCTCATACCATTGGATCATGTCCATAGCAACAGAACTAGGTGCCTTCACCTGGCCAAGTTGACAACTGAATCCAACTACCACAGTCAGGGACCCCTGATGCTATTCTATTACAGGAGGACATGGGAGGGAATCGGGAAATGAGTTTTATTCTATCTCATACTTGGGAAGAGTTGACTACCCACTTTGTGGATGTTTCTGTCTAGTTGGCGACATGAGGAGGGTGGAGCACCTTAGCTAGAGCCCTGCAGGATGGACCACCATTCTCTCGGAGATACCTCCATGCCGTCTTCTTTAGATGGAATATATTCTGAATAATGTTAGATGCTTAAGTGGTTCTTTGATCCTCAGGTTGAGTAAATGTCCCAAAGTTGTACAGATCAGAAAAATTGGAAATTTTACTTTTAACTAACTAGCTTTCTTGTACCTCCCAGGGGTTGGGGAAGGTTTTCTTTCTTTCTTTTTTTTCTGACAGTTTTATTCACACACCATGTAATCCATCCTAAGTAAACAATCAGTGGCTCTTGGTATAATGACATAGTTATGCATTCACCGCTACAGTCAATATGAGAACATTCTCATTTCTTTCGAAGAAAAAAAAATGTCATATCCCTTATATCCCCCTATTATTAATATTTTGCTTTACTATAGTGCCTTTGTTACAATTAATGAAAGAATATTACAATGTTACTGTTAAATATAGACCTTAGCTTAGATTAATTGTATTTTTCTCATTTAATACCCTATCACTGATGCCTTGCAATAGTGACATACATTTGTTCTAATTCATGTAAGAACTCTCTTATACAATTAACCAACATCACTGTCCACTCTGGGTTTTGCTAAATTTTACAGTCCCAGTTTTTATCCTCTAGCTTTCCGTCTGGTGACAAACATGACTCTAGCCTTCCTCTTTCAACTATACTTACCGTCCACTTTGTTAATTACACTCACAGCGTTGTGCTACCATCACACAATATTGTGCTATTCATTTCTGAACCTTTACAATGAACCTTACTGAACATTCTGTCTCCTTACATATTGATTGCCCAATCTCTCCTCTCTTTCTATCTCCTGATAACCAATGCTCTTGAATTTAATTCTCAGAGTTTGCTCATTATAATTAGTTCATATTAGTGAAGCCATACAATATTTGTCCCTTTGTTTCTGGCTTATTTCACTCAACATAATGTCCTCAAGGTTCATTTACCTCCCTGTATGCCTCACAACCTCATTCCATTCTGCAGCTGCACAGTATTCCATCACATTTATACACCACAGTTCGTCCTTCCACTCATCAGTTGATGGACCCTTGGGCTGCCTCCATCATTGGAAATCATGCATATTCCTGCCATAAACATTGGTGCGTAAATGTCTATTCATGTCCTGCTTTCAGTTCTTTTGAGTATAAACCTTATAATGGGATTGTGGGCTCATGTGACAACCCTATACTTCCTGTGTAACCACCACACTGCACTCCAGAGGGGCTGCACCATTCTACTTCCCTATCCACAGTGAATAGGTATATCTTTCTCCACATCTTCTCTAGCAATTTTGGTTTCCTGTTTATTTTTTTAAACACCATGCAATCCATCCCAAGTAAACAACCAATGGCTGCTGGTATAATCACATAATTATGCATAGGGAAGGTTTTTGAGAAGAGGCTGCCCCACATCTTTACTTCGTACTATTCACTCTCTCAATCCTTCTAACTCCTTTCTAGTCCCCACTGTTTCTAGTCCCCAACCTTTTTTCTCAGGGAAATCTACCCCTCCCTATGTGAGTCTTTTGGGCCCTTCTCTATTTGCAAACTCCAGGGAAAGCTCAAGATGAGTGCTAAATGAGGATCTCCTCACTTTGGGCTTTATTAGCACCAAGGCAGGAAGGGAGGTATTAGTCCAGTGAGCTGATGGAAAGATTCTGGATAGTCTAATTCCAGTTCAGTCTGTGCCAGCAAGAGCTGTGGTTGCCTTCTTAAGTACAGCTCACTACAGAAGGTGTATGTGTGTATATGTACATATTTTAACAACATGATCTAGTTTTATAGAGAGAGCATTATCCCTCTTAGTGTTAAGACTGTAAATCCTGTCATTGTCAAATAATAAACTTTAATATGGTTTCTCTAAAGAGATCGGACTTTTTTCCTGAGCTGTCAAGGAGCTGAGAATGTCTCTGTGTCTGTTATATGAAACGAGTGGGGTCAACCTGAAATAGATTATTTCTGATTTTCCACTTTCTCTTTTAATAGAAGGGGGTATGGGAACTCAGTAAATGCTGTCTAGAACCTTTAAACTGTGCCTACCTCTACATGTATAAACAATTTAAACATGTTGATCAGCCAATTCATTTCAGGTAGTAAAATACTCACTTAGATTGATTTCCTCCAAAGCTATTTTGGTGTAAAACCAGCCATTTAAAGGAAAAGATCTATTTGGCTAGTTGCAATCACACTTTGTGGGGTAGCCATAGCTGCTGTTATGTAGTCTTAAATGATTCAGTTGGTCATTTATTGTGACATTGCATTTCTAAACTTTTCAAAAAACAAAGATTATAGAAATTACTTTTAAGAGTTATCAAGGGATCATTTCATCAGTCTGCTGGGCTCTAGAAGAGAAAGCACTGATCTAAACTCTGCCTCACAGGGGCCATTTCACTTGCTTATTAGCTTCACCTGAAGGAATATGGCATTCCCTTCTAATAATCAGCTAAGGTGCGATGGGAGATCATTTAGCTAAGTGATATGCAGTCATTCTCTGTTCCCTGACACTTTAATTTCTGGAGCTGCAGCTGTGTCATACCTTATAAGTAACTATGACAACAGGGCACTGTGCTGACCAGCTCTGTGCCGACCATTACTAGAGATGCGATAGTCTTAGCAATTACAATTAATTGGGATTTGGGGATGGGGGGAAGGATTTATAAAGTGATTGACGTCAGCATTTCCAGGTTGCAGATAAAGACATTTTGGACATGGAAAAGAACCAGACGTCATTTTTAAATCATGGCATTTACTCAGAGAGGCAGCTCTGAGAGAGAAATGCAAACAAGGAAGCATCAGTCTGGTCTGCCTTACTTTTTTCAAAGAGAAGGAGCTTGTCAAGGTATTTCTACATGTGCAATTTGAGCCTATGGCCTAAGATGCATCTATGTACAAAACTGTTCATTTTTTTCATGTAGCATTTGGAAAGAAAGCATCCCAGAGAAATTCTAAATAGTGATATAATATGTTGGATGGCCCTCAAGATGGCTTTTTCCCAGCCTTTCTAATGAGTTGTTTGCAGTTTTATTTCTCCAGGGCTTGTGGTGAAAAATAGTCTGATGATTTTAACTTTGAAACTCTACTTAATGATATTTTGATGTGTCAGAAATCCTTAGGCAAGGGAATAGGGCTTCAGAAGAACTCTTGTATTCTGGGCATATTCAGTATCCTGGTAAGGTTATGAGAAACCTCAGTGCCTGTTCTGAAAAGTTAAAATGCATCCAAACATAAATTCTGGCAGATTCAAGCTTAACAAGCATTTATTCAATGCCCATATGTGCATTGAATAGTGCTAGGGACTTTCATTGAGTATCTTTGTTAAGGTAAAAAGAACTCTTACATTTACATATGAATATGCACATGTACTTTTTGACTCAAGGAGATAATTGGCAAAGAATAAAAAATAAAATGATTTTGCCTCATTGAATATGAATAGAACTTGGGATTCATAGGAAAAAAAGTTCAGACAGAGTTCTGAACCAATTGTTTGGATGATCTTATCCTGTCATCTTAGGGTGTTGTTACATCTATGTAACAAGCTATGTCATCACCTTTTCAAGGTGGGATTTTTTTTCTGATGATGTTTATTCCCTGGTAATTGGACTTTTCTCTACTGATTTATTGTGCCAGGAAACTCATACCAGGCCAGTGACTAATTAAAATCTTAAATCCTCAGGCTATACTTGTTTTTCTGTGCAATGTGAGACAATTTGATTTCTGTTGAGTTTAGACTTGGTGTCAGAAGAAATCAGGTATTGGATTGGTATCATACCAAGACCAATAGATACTCAGAAATGTCTATTTTTCCTTAGTGCCCTACTGTAGGAATTTCCAGAAAGTTACCTCTAGGCCAGATGCTAGAGAATGTTAGGTTTGGAAGACTTGAGTTTGGAATTCTGGCTTATTCTCTTGTGGCCAGGGACAGCTTACATTATCTCTCTTTCTCTCTCTCATAGTCTATTCTCTTATTGAAAATGTTATGATGAGGTTGAACTAAGGGTAAAATGAGGTAGAGTACTGCAAAATTTCTATAAATATGCAAGATTTCTTTAAATTCTTAAACATTTATGCAATGCTATCAGAAAGAGTAAGGAAATATGATCTGGAGGGGAGAAAAGGGAGTCAGAAAGGTTATTATTAAAGTAGATTTTTTTTTTGCAATGAATTTTTTTGCAAGATAATACAATGGAGACAATCAATACCTGAGTACTTCTTCTACACTCCTCTGTCAGTTGGGTGGTAGAGAGGAGTTTGAGAAGGATCTATAAAGCCTTCATGTAGGTTGATGATTTGGGCATAATGGCATCTTGGGTATCATTTTGATGCTTTTGGCGAGCAGACATCTTGGGTGGAAGGCTGCAACTTAAGAGGTTTGGTGAAAGGAATGATAATTTGGTGAAGGGAATAATGACGCCACCATATTTTCTGAGCACTTACTATGTGATAAGTACAGTGCAAAAATGCTTTACAAACTTTCCCTTGTTTATTACTCATAACAAAAAACATGCAGATAAACTCTTACTACTCTAATCTACATATGAGGAGACTGGAGAATAAGGTTAACTAGTTTGCTCAGGGGCACACCTGTGGAAGTGGCAGAGCTACTTGTGTGTTTCCTCCAGTAAATACTCTCTGAATTGACTTGGACTGAGTAAAATTATAACTAAATCTATTCACTTATTAATAATGAGTAATTGTTTCAAGTTTCTGTGTCAGGGCCTAAGGATACAGAGGTGGACAGCTGGGCCACCTGCAACTTCTAGTCTAACGGTCTACTGGAGAAGACTAACACATGAAATAAATGCTGTAATACAGATCACTTCATTTATTGATTAAACACAAGTGTGATGCATGCTGCCCAAGAGAGAACAGGGCAGTCTGAGAGTGTATATAGAGGGCCATAACTTATTCAAAGGGTTTGAGAGGATTCTTCGAGGAACTGACACTGAAGTTAGTTGTTGAAGGATTGGAGTAGTGAGGTAAATACACATAGATGTGATATCCTTCCCTCTCCCCAAATCCACATATTATATAATTCTTCAAAACTCATTTCAAATACAGCTTCTTTAATCCTCTCCCAGCTGGATATACATATCTTCTCTTTTGGAAGTCACTATTTATAATGTTAACAGTGAACACTCATTGTTTGCCTACTATGTGCCGATTCTCTATATACTTTAGATGGATTGGTTCTTTTGATCCTCACAAGAGCCCCTTAGGTGCTTACTATTAGCATCACCATTTTGAGGATGAGAAAACTGAGGGAGCTAAACTAATTCACTCACAGTCACACAGAACCAGGAATCAAAGCCATCCAACCCAAGAAAGCCTGGTCTTAACCTCATGGACAAGCAGGCTCTTACTGTACCTTCTTGGGAACTCAGGCTTTCTAACATGCAATGAACTAATTTTTGGAGCTGCTATATTCCTTACTGGGCTGTAAGATCTTTATTAAGTATAATTTATAGATTAAAAACATGCAGACTTTAAGCTACCTGAATGACGGTGTGAAATATTTCCATCACCCCTGGAAGTTTCCTCATGCCCTTCTTCAGTCATTTTAAGAAACTATTCCTCTGATTTCTATTGAACTTCATATAAATGGAATCACACAGTATATACTTTTTGTGTATGGCTTCTGTAGTAGATTGAACTATGTACCCTGATTTAGACATGTTCCTAATCTTAATTCATGTCCCTGTGGGTATGAACCCACTGTAAATAGGACCTCCTTAAGACGTTATTTTTTATTAATGTTGGTCAACTGAACCAGGGTGTGTCTTAATCCAGAGTACTGGAGACTTTATAAAAAGAAAGCTGCAGGGAGGGGCCAGCTGCCAAAAGTCAGTAGGTAGAGAAAGGAGAGGACATTGCCATAGGACAGAAAAACCCAGGAACCCAAGGATTACTGGCCAGCCAGAGGAAGCAAGCCTTCTGTCTCTGAAACTGGGAGAAAATAAACTCCTGTTGTTTAAACCCACCTATTGTGTGGTATTTGTGATGGTAACTCTGGCAAACTAAGACAGCTTCTTTCACTCAAGAAAATGATTTTGAGGTTCATGCATATCATTCCGTCTTATTGTTGAGTAGTATTCCATCTGTAAACTCTTTAAGGGGCAAGCCCATCTTTGTATCTACCATTGTACTAGAAACAGGTAGTAAAAAAAAAATCAACAAAAGGGTTAACATAGACAGTGACCATCAGAACAGTCATTGGCTGGGGACTGAGCAGGGTCTTCCATCAGGGGTTAACCCTTTGTACTGGATTGTGGGGAGGTGGGGGTCCTGGAGTAGGGGCTAATGGTCAAGAAATTGTCTTTACTAATCAGCATGGGAATTTTTACTATTTTGACAGCTGATATAAATGTACCAGTGTGTGCTACTGATTCTCAGTTCTTAGTAAAGTGTCCTATTCAGAAAAGATGTTCAATAAATTTTTGTTAAATGAATCGATAAATAACTGCAGATTAAATGTAAGTTGAGGATCCCTGCTTAATATCAGTTAGAATTAAATTGGCCTGCCTCCCAAGTGTTTCCATGGGCTTTGGTTTCATCTATAGTGGCATGCTATAGATTATTAAAACACTTCTGTAGTCTTTATCCAGGTTGTAGCATTTGGTCCAAAGATAATCCAAAAAAATCCAAGAGTGATGAATAACCAGGGAATGCTGTGATGTCTTAATTGTGTTTCTGTGTACGAACAGGCTGCAGCTGAGGCATCAAGGAGGGGAGAATCAGGGCTCTCAGAAACAGAATGCGTACCAAATAGAGTACCTAGAACATAGGAAAGACTAAGAAATTTTGGTGAATGCATGATTATGTGCATAACTGTTTGTGTTGAACACATTCAAAAGTAAAAGAGTTCAATAAGGCTGGAGTATCCAGAGAAGACTTCTTGGATGGGGAGGGTAAAAATTGTGGATAGCATGAACAATGGAAGTGCAAAGTACTGTGAAGGCATTGGTGCTTTTGCCTGCCCTTTGAAGGACTGAACTTCTCTTGTTTTCAGTGTTGGACTGGCTCCCAATCAAGGAACCCTGTCTTCTCTGGATATGAAGCAGATGGGTGGTTCAAACTCTGCTTGACAGCTCCAGAATGTACCCCTCAAGTGAAATAATCCAGAGGATTATGGTTGAACTGCTGTACCTGAATGGTAGTGCCCTGAAAAGATGGTCTCTTGGTTCTTGCTATCTGAATCATCAGAACTTCTCTGATTCCCAGCTCTTCTGAATTTTGACCTCCCTACCTTTCCTTTATTTCTGTGAGTTATTCCATAGCTACCCAATATTTTTCTTTTATTGCTTACTATAGCCAGAATAAATTTCTGTCATTTGCAACCAGCGAACCCTGACCGAATTAGGCAGTTTTGAGCTGCCCAACCTCCACCAGTTTTATAGGATATCCTGGTCAGCCAGTAGCTGACTACAGAATATTTTTGAATGTTTACTTTCGAGAATAGAATTCTTTGCACTTCCCTTATGAGTAGACCATGTGGTCTTGCTAGTTGAGTCATAGACTGAGATGTCTGGAAGTGGAATGTTACTCTTTATGACTCAGTTTCACCTTTTGCCAAACACCCCTTAAAAGGTACTACTCAGAAAATCACTGAGGATTTACAACTTAATACCAACTATGCTTTGACTCTTGATAGCAAAGACACAGTCTAATTTAAAAAATGAAGATTTTTAGTTTTGTACCTGTAATCAGTTGCTGTTTTTTGATTTTGATTTGATTTCATTTACTCATTTCTCTTCCAATGAAAGTAAATATATCCCTTTCTCGCACCAGCTCCCTTTATTGGGCTAAATACTCCTGTGGTATCACCCTCTATTTCCCTTTCTCAGGCTCCACTAACTATTTTGTTAGCTTCGTCTCTTGCTGCTTACTCAGAATGCTTCAGTCTTTGCCTCTGATGAGTGCTAATTGAGCCATAGTCTTCATTTTTCTCATGAATCCTAGGGAGAGTAGCATTTTTCTCCCCAAGGGAAAATGAAAACATGACAAAAGACTTAAGTAGCTGTTATGTAAACAAGAGAAGAATCATAGAATAGACTTCCGTGGCCTTGTGCAAAAGGAAGACAGAAGGAGAAGAGCAATTCAAGTCCAGAAGCCTGGTCACGTGGGTGGACTGTCTGTCAACTATGGCACGGCATGAGAAAAAAGGAGGTCCTCTCTCAGGAGGAAGTGCTCCATGCAGGATATTGCACAAGTAGTAGCTGTTATAGTCCTCAGTGTACTCAAGGATGAATGAAACACACACACACACACACACACATACAAACTCTAAAGAACCTAGAAACTACAAATTCAAGAGCATCTGTTTGAAACTGTATTTGAGTCTCAAAAACTTTATTCTCTCTTATTAGTTGATAATGAGCACAATTGCTCTTAGCAGTAGAAAATAAGCACAAGCTTGAGGAAGAAAATCTTCCCTCTGTCTTCAAGGCCAGCACCATATCCTGCTGGTTTGAGAATGATCTAACATTCCTTCCGTGTCTGTCAGCTCTCGCCATCATTGACCTAACTCCAGCTCTTATTTCCTGGCATGATTGTCTAATGGTCCCCTAGCCCTGGTTTCTCCTTTCATTAGCCTCTTCTCTCTGCTCTCAGAATAAACGAGACTTGGTCAGGTCAATTCCCTGCTCAAAAACCTCTGATGATGCTTCTTAGCCCACAGGACTGAATTGGACTCTTTACTATGCAAAGAAGATCTCACCTGTGAAGCCTCTTCATGCCTTCCCAGCCTCATTTCCTGCAGCAGCCATACCTCCTCCCCTATACCGCGGTGCTTGCTTTATCACAAACAGGCCAGGCATTTCAAGGCCTCAGTGCTTTGCTCAGGCTGCTTTCATTTTGATTTCCTCCTTAAACTTCCTCCAGTTTTAAGACCATCTCTTAAATGTCAAAACCTTTGCCCAGCAGAATTAATTGCCTTTTTCCTCTGTGCACATTTGGCCTTCTACTCATATATCGTGCAAATGCATATACGTTATATTGGCATGGTCTAATGGAAATATAATGTGAGCCATAAATATTATTTAAATTTTCTATAATTGCATTAAAAAGGGTAAGGAAACAGGTGAAATTACTTTTAATAATATATTATTTAACTCTATGTATAAAAATTATCATGCCAACATGTAGTTAGGGTCAATCTTGTTTATGAGATAGATGATATTCTTTTTTTCACAACTTCTTTGAAATTTGATGTGCATTTTACACTTATAGCACATCTCAATTTGGTCTAGCCACACACTGCAAGTATCCATAGCTGCATGTGGCTTACTAACCCCTACCATAGTGGGCTCTAAGCAGTATATGCTTGTCTGTCTTTCTGCTTCAGTTATGAGTTTCTTGAGGGGTTTGCCTTATTCATATTTTGATTTCTGATATATAGCCCTATGCAGGAAATAGCAGCTGAGTAAGTGTGCTGAATGGGAGAATTTTTTTTTAAAGTCTTGGAAATCTATAGGTGTTGGCAGAAATAAGCCATCATATTTCCTTTTTTGTCAAATTCCCTTGGTGGTCTCAGGGCAGACTATAAAATAATATTCAAGAGTTCCCTTAAATCAACTGCCAAATGATCCATGGGATAGGGCGTAATAGAGATGGTCTGAAAGGAAGATTGGTTGCACTGTTTAAATTTCATTTGGTTGTTCTAGAATTATTGTAACAGTTTGAGTACCTTATGACTACAATGACTGGATTGTAATTGTACCCCTTTTGGATATTTTGTCCATAACATTGACCTAGATGAACCGACCATGCATACATGATCTAATCAGTTATGCTCAGGGTGCATGGCTGAGTTCAGGAAGGTGGTGGAGGAAAAAAGGGATTAGTTAAATCCAATGATATTTGATTGCTTATTTCTCTGAACTCCTATAGCACTTATAACCCATACCACGCAACATGTGTACGAAGCAATTCTATGGATGTAGGTCACAGGGGAAGACTGTGGGATCTCTGAGAGAAGTGGCTATATACCATCGGAAAAGGGCCAGCTCATTAATTCTGTGCTGTTACAACCCTTTTGATACCACTGGGACAGACTCTGCAGTTGGAACTCTTGGGATTTCTGGATGAAACTAGAGAATACAAAGTACTGTAACACAGATCTAACATATCATAAACAATGTCTCCTCTTGCCAGAATAAAGTCCTTGGTAATCATTTACTGAGTCAAAATAAAAGTAATGATTATTTCTAAAAGGAATTTCAACGTTTTTCAATGCTTTAGCTAAAATAAGTACTCTAGAAATGACATTCAGATGAGACTCTAGTCATATCTCTCACCATATTCACTTTTCCAGGTCCTTTTATATTTGCCAGTGCTTTAAATGGTTTAACCTGTCATATCCATCCATCCATTCAAGAAGATATATATCAAACTATTAACATGATAATTTGCACTCTGATTCATATTGACCATGAAAACTATTCTGCCTAATGTGTTGGAAGGCATCTGCTATTTTTCAGCACTTCAACATGGTCATAAACAGTTTCTGTCATGCCATAAAAGAATCAATAACTGTAATAAAGGAAAATCAGTTAAAAAGAGGCAATAGAAGTAAGACATGTGCTGTCTTTTCTCCTTTCCTTATAGAAGACTCCTAAATGCTGAGAGCATCTCACCAAGACAGGGTATTGGTAGATAATACTCAGCCAAGACTCTGGTGACATTCTTGCTGCCAGCTACACAAAAGTCCCACTGCCTTGGCATTTCTTAGAAGAGTCAACACAGCAAGGTGTTCTTTCAGGTGTTGGAGGAGAGAATGACTAAACATGGATTAATAATGTCAGCTTTCATCTCATTTAAAACCTAACCTTTAATTAAAGCAATGATATATTTGTGTATACATTTAAAATTTAGAAAGTTCAGGTTTGGCCCAACAATTTAAATCATGTATATTGTAGCCTCCTCCATCCCTGCCAGACTTAGGTATTGATATTACGAGTGAAATTTGGGCCTTGTCTAAAGAGAAACAAAGTTCTAAAGATGATGGACATAACGTGCTTTGAGGGACCTTCTCATAAACTCCAGCTTTCGGGAAGCCCTCGTTGCTCTTTGGGAAAATGTTCCAAATTCCAGGGCGTGTGCCCGCTTTGTTCTGGCAGGAATCCCATCCAAGTGGTATCGAGTGATCATGACGGGTGGGGCTCTGGCATCAGACACACCTGGCTTGGATGTGTGGCTCCATCACCGGTTGGCTGTGGGACTCTAGGCACAATAATGCTACTAGGAAAACAGCAATTCTTGTTCTTTATACTTTCAAAATTGCATATATGCATACCACCTCAAATTCTAAGTAAACATTCCATTTTGAAACATTTTTTAGGATATTTTTTCCAAATGTATAAAAAGAAGAAAAATTCTACTCTCCTGTTGTATGCTATCAACTTGAGACTATTTATTAAATCAACCCATGGACTCATTGGTGTGGCTAATTTGGAACAGCATCAAACCAGAACAGCTTTTGTTTGGGATGTTCTTTTGTGCTTGGGTACTTTCCAGTGTCATGTAGCCCTGTGGTCAAGCTTAAGTGTTGAACATACTAACAATCTAGCCCCAGTTTTAGAAAATCTAATAAAAAAACCAAAAACTTACCAAGCAAATAAGTTAGGGGATGGTGATTTTACTCTGACAGGAGACATATTTAGATTATGATTTATCCTTGGATTCCTTTAAATCTACCATTCTCAATGGATCTAGCCCTTCCCTCTGGGTGTGGGGCATTCTGGGTGTCACCATAATTGAGATGGTACTGCTGGTATTTAATGGGAGGCAGCTGGTGGTGCCTGATTGCCCCAGTATCTCACAGTTCTGTACAAATGAATTCTCAGTCTGTGGAACTTTCAAATCCTCACGGGGCATTCATGTAAGCCAAAGCCCTGTTTTTAATGAGCTGATCCTAGAATCGAATTCCATTTTACATAAAAAAAAATGTTTGTGTGTGGGGGTCTAGTTTTAATATACACTAAATGTGCTAGAAATGCAACTACCCTGTAAATGAGGGATGATAACACTACTTTGAGCTGCTTAAACTTAACCAAGAACAGGTTGTTTATTTTTGGAAAACCACACCAACAATTAACATTGCTTGACTCTCCAGAGGATCCCTCCCACATGGCAGCTTCGGTTAGGGTGTTCTTACATGGCTGCTCAGGGCTCTGAAGGCATGGGCAGAGAGGGTAAGACAGACAAAAACATGGAGAGACACAGAGACAGAGAGAGACTGGGAGCCAGGTGGAGTCTGATTGCCTTTTGTGATCTGGCTGCTTCTTGCATTTGAGTCTCTAGTATGGAACATCTGGGTCTGTCTTCATTTGTAGCTGTTGCATTCAACCATGATTCTTCAGATGATGCGAGCATCTAACTCTATCCGTCGTATTGTCATATTTGAGCCTTTATTTAATGACAATTCACATTATTTTATTATAAATTACCTTTCTATATTTTATCTTCAATACTAATTAGGCTTATATATCGATTTTTTGAGGCTTTCATGTATAATAAGTAATATAATCTTTATATTTTAATATCAAATATAAAGAAGTATTTAAAAATATTTATTACAAAAAGGCAGCCACTGAGTCTGCCAGAATGCAAAATGTCAGAGATGGATTGGCTTTTTTTTTTTTTCTCTTTTGCATGGGCAGGAACCAGGAATCAAACCCGGGTCTCTGGCATGGCAGGCAAGAACTCTGCCTGCTGAGCCACCGTGGTCCACCCTGGATTGGCTTTTAATAAGGGGATTTATTTAGTTTCAAATTTATGGTTCTTCAGAGGAAAGGCAGCTGGCTTTCATCTGAGGTTCTCTATTATATAGGAAGGCACATGGAGACCTCTGCTGGCTTCTCTCCTGGCTTCTGGTTTCTAACTTCTTTCCCCGGGACGATTCCTTTCTGCATCTCCAAACATCTGGGCTGAGCTGCGAGTGCAGAGATGAGGTATGCTGAACTGCTTGGGCTGTGCTGTGCTGAGCTCCCTTCTGATCTCTCTCTTTTAAGCCTCCAGCTAATTAAATTAAACCTCACTCACTGTGGAAGGCACTCCCCCTAGCCATTCGCAAGTGTCATCAGCCATTGATGAATTTCATACCTGATGATTTAGGTCCGCAGAGACAGACCAATGGGGCATCATCACCTGGCCAAGCTGACACCTGAACCTAACTACCACAGATGGTAAACAGAAATACCCCTATCAGCTAAAGCAGTGGCTTTTAAACTTGTCTTAGTGTTAAGAGATTGGCACCTGGGCTCCAGTCAGAGATTCTACTTCAATTAGGGCATGACTTGGATGTCAGGATTAGTAGCCACTCTCCATGGAATTCTAATGAGTAGGCAGAACTGAAAACCATGATGGTGTTTTTGAAACATATCTGTGAATTTCACCCTCATGAATGAGGTCTGGCTTAGTGACTCGATTACTCAATTCTAACCAATAGGATGTAGCAGAAGTAACCCTGTGATTTTCAAGGCTAAATCATAAAAAGGTGATACAGGTTCCACCTAGCTTCCTGTCTCTTGCTGTGTCTCTGTCTCTGTTTCTGTCTCCCTCTCCCCAGCCTTTGGAGCTTGGGCAGTCATGTAAGAAGAGTGCCCTACACTGGAGCTGCTGTGTGGAAGGGATCTTGTGGAGAGAGAAATGTCCAAGGAACCTGGCCAGTTCTACCCAGCTGTTTCATTTTTCCAGCCCAGCCACCAGCTCTGGGAGTTGAAAAGGCTTCCAGATGGTCTCATGAAGGCAGCCATAGGGACACCCCAGTGAGGACTGCCTGGAGTCACAAGAGAGAATAATACTATGTGATGGTTATTGTAATCCAGTTTGCAGGGTAGGGCTTGTTATGTAGCAATAGAAAACTGGGAGACTCCCCTTCTAAAGTAAAAGTACATTGGTATTTGTAAAGCCCTTTCTTCTGTGGGATTAGAGCATTGCTCTGGGCCCTCACCTTGTTTTCCAGATCAGTTAGGATGGGAGATGTCCTGCCTTGGACCAGCTTCACTTTGGTAGGACCACTCTTGGGCTCATGTCTTCTCTGGATTTCTGTTTCATAGGCCTCATTATTATTCTCATTAAAAGGGCATAGGTGTAGAGAAACCTGTATTGGCTTTGCTGCCTGATTAGTTCATATCTAACACTCTGGATTTCTAAGGGTTCTTTTAGAACTTCTCCCTTTCCCATAAATTTCTCACAGTTTTGGGGCAATGTCAGCTAATCCACATCTATGTAGATAAGAACTGGAATTCTTTCTTTTCCAGTGATTCGCTGCAAGCTTCCTGACTCTGATGTAAGCAATGGGTATTATACAGGCCATCTTTGTCTCTGATGCAGCTGGAGTGATGGAGAAGTACAGTCCTCATTGGCAAATGGGTCCTGAGCGTCCTTGCTGCCTCCATTCACAAGACACTGGGCAATGTGTCAATGTCATGCAAGCTTTATGTGGCTTTTTCAACCAAGAACACAGCATGCATGAGTAGTACAGTAATGGATGATATCTTGTCTCTCTTAAAAGCATTTTCCCACACTAACTTACATTTATTTCCCTTCCAAATGGTAACCCTATGCAATGATCTCTTCCTTGCCAAGAGCTCAGTTAATGCCAAGTGCGTGGGAGGTCGGGTGGTAGTGGGAGTTTGGCAATTGTGGTTTCTTAAAAATGATGAGTTTCTTTGATTGAATCCCTTGAAGTCTAGGATTCAGGTTCATGCACAACATTTCTAGGATGTTTGGGGAGGGCCTCACGCTAAAAGATCAACAGTGTTTTCTCATAGAACATGCTCTTCTGAGGAAACCAGTTGTTATGGGTTGAATTATTCCCCTCACCTCGGTGCTGGTTTGAAAGGATGTATGCCCTCTAGAAAAGCCATGTTTTAATCAAAATCCCATTTTGTAAAGGCAGAATAATCCCTATTCAATACTGTATGTTTGAATCTGTAATTAGGTCATCTCCCTGGAGATGTAACCCAATCAAGAGTGGTTGTTAAGGTGGATTAGGGGAGATGTGTCTCCACCCATTTGGGTGGGTCTTGACTGGTTTATTGGAGTCCTAAAAAGAGGAAACATTTTGGAGAATGAAAGAGATTCAGAAAGAGCAGAGAATGACGTAGCCATGAGAAGCAGAGAGCCCACAAGCTAGCAATCTTTGGAGATGAAGAAGGAAAACACCTCCCGGGGAGCTTCATGAAACAGGAAGCCAGGAGAGAAAGCTAGCGGATGATGCTGTGCTCACCGTGTGCCCTTCCAGCTGAGAGAGAAACTGTGCTCGCCATGTGCCTTCTCACTTGAGAGAAACCCTGAACTTCATCGGCCTTCTTGAACCAAGGTATCTTTCCCTGGATGCCTTTGATTGGACATTTCTATAGACTTGCTGCAATTGGGACATTTTCTTGGCCTTAGAACTGTAAACTAGCAACTTATTAAATCCCCCTTTTTAAAAAACCATTCTGTTTCTGGTATATTGCATTCTGGTAGCTAGCAAACTAGAACCTCCCTCCCTCCCAAATATATATATGGTGAGGTCATTGTGAATGTGACCTTATTTGGAAACAGGGTCTTTGCAGATGAATTCAAGTTAAGGTTGAACTTCAATCCAATGGCTGGATCCTTGTAAGTAGAGGGAAATTTGGACACAGATATACACATAAGGAAGAAAGCCATGTGAAGAAGGAAGCAGAAATTGGAGCGATGTGTCTACGAGCCAAGGGACACCAGGGATAGCCAGCAACCACCAGAGGATGGAGACAAGCTTGGAATGCATTTTCCCTCAGAGCCTCTAGAAGGAATCAACCCCACTGATACCTTGATTTTGGACTGCTGACCTCCACAACTGTGAGAGAATAGATTTCTGCTGTTTAAGCCACCCAGTTTGTGGTCATGTGTTACTACCTAGTAAACAAATACACCAGCTGTGGCAAAGAACATGGGTTATCCAGGCTTACAGGCTGCTGGTTCTCCATCCTCCAAGCGGGCATTTTTAGATGGTGGTGGAGGGAGGTGACCATCATTGCAAGGGATCAAAAACGGTTTTCTCTGGGTTTTGTATGAAGCACGGTATTTGGAAAGTCAAACTATTTAGAGGTGAAGGAAACTAATTGATAGGTGGAATTTGGAGGCTGTGGGAAGGGCAGGAATATTTGCATAAGGAGGTCAGGAGTTTTCCGGGAGGAAAGGAAATGATTCCCAGTTACTTTTACCTGTGCTCACAGTTACTGAAATCTCTCAGGGTAGCCAGGTGTGGCAGGAATGGGCAGTGAGATGACAGCATCTTGAAGGTAGAGAGAGAGTAGACTAAATGAGGTAGTGGAAGGGTTGGTGCAGAGGGAGCTAAAAGGTCCTGGAATGCATCTGGTCAACTCTGGGACTTTACAGGGGAGTTGGAGGGTCAGGCTCTGATATTGAATTTCTCTCTAACGTGTATTTGGGAGCAAGGTTATTATTTGTAATCCCCTCCATGGAGAATCAGGACACCAACACATTTATATTTGTATTGTACTTGCAATTTACAAATTGATTTTGAGTACATTTCCCATTTAAGTCTCAGGAGCTTATTGCTGTCGGGACAGGTATTGTATGTATTATTTTCCCATTTTACAGATCAGAAAACTGAGGAATGCATCCAGGTAAAAAGGAATTGTCTGCCACTAATAATGGTTGATGCTTATTAAGCCATTTCTATATGCCAGGCACTTCTGCAAGCGTCTTACTTGGATTACTTTATTTGATCCTCCCTACAGTGCTAGGTAGTTGGTATTATTATTATTACCCCTATTTTACAGAGGAAGAAAAAGAAGCACTGAGATGCCAGCGTCACACAGGAGAGTTAGGATTTGAAGCCCCCGCCCCTTATTTTGTGAGGCAGACTCTACAGATTGCCTCTGAGAATCCTACATCTGCAGCTGTTGTTTGCATATAAATGGAACCATGGATGAGGTTGTGGATAAGATGCCCTAACCCACTGAAGGAAAACTGGGGTGCAATAAAGTCAGCATTGATTTACCACTCACTATACCATTTCTCAAATATTTGAGTAAGGAAGGAATGCATCAGGCTCAAAGCCTGGGAATCATTTCTCCTATTTCCAGTTCACTATGGGCTGCGTGACTAGTGACAGAAGAAGAGGATCTCGATTCCACTTAGCCCTAATCCCTTTTGCCAGACAGAATACAGTGGGAATCAGCATGACAAAGAAGGTTATAATAAAAGCTCTCACTCACCAAAGAGCGAGAGCTTTAGGAGAGGCGATGGAAAGAAGGAGACGTTAATTCTAGGGTTCAGCCTACTGACCTGTTGGGATATCATAGTGGCCTGATGCTGACTCCCAGGGGCTGAGCCAAAATGCCAGAGTTCAAATGACAGCAAGTTAATTAACATCCCTTTCTGTAAGCCTTAGCTTCTTTATCTACAAAATGGGGCAAATAATATCACATCCTGTAGGATGTGAGGAGGATCAAATGATTTAATACATGTGTTATGGGTCGAATTGCCCCCAACTCCCTGCAAAGATACGTTCAAGTCCTAATCCTCTGGTCCTATAAATGTGACCTTATTTGGAAATAGGGTCTTTGAAGATGTGTGTTCTAGTTTGCTAGCTGCTGGAATGCAGCACACCAGAGACGGATTGGCTTTTAATAAAAGGGAATTTATTTTGTTAGTTCTTCAGAGGAAAGGCAGCTAACTTTCCACTGAGGTTCTTTCTTACGTGGAAGGCACAGGATGGTCTCTGCTGGCCTTCTCTCCAGGCCCCTGGGTTCCAACAACTTTCCCCAGGGTAACTTCTTTCTGCATCTCCAGAGGCCTGGGCTGAGCTGCAAGTGCCCAGATGAGGAATGCCGAGCTGCTTAGGCTGTGCTACATTGTGCTCTCTCATTTAAGCACCAGCCAATTAAGTTAGATGTCACTCATTGCGGCAGACACGCCTCCTAGCCGACTGCAGATGTAATTAGCAACAGATGAGGTTCACTACCATTGGCTTATGTCTGCAGCAACAAGACTAGGTATGCTCACCTGGCCAAGTTGACAACTGAATCCAACTAACACAATGTGATTAGTTAAAATGAAGTCAAACAGTGTCCTTATAAGAAAAGGGAAATTTGGATACACAGACAGCAGAGGGGAGCACACCATTTGACGATAGAGGTAGATATTGAAGAGCTTTAGCTGCAAGACAAGAAATGCCCAGGACTGCCAACACCCTCCAGAAGCTAGGAATTTGTAGGGAAGGATTCTTCCCTAGAGGATGCAGAGCAAGCATGGCCCCACTGACACCTTGATTTTGGACTTCTGATCTCCAGAACTGGGAGAGAATAAGTAAATGTTGTTTTAAGCACCCTGGTTGTGGTAGTTTGCTACTGCAGCCCTAGGAAATGAAGACAGCATGCAAAGCCCCAGTGCCTGGCATATGGAAATGGGCTTTGTGATATTCATCTATATATCAGGATCTCTCAACCTTGATACTCCTGACCTTTGGGGCTGGATGAGTCTTTGTTGTGTGGGGTTTTCCTGTGCATTGTAGGGTGTTAACAGCATCCCTACCCTCTTTCCACTAGATGCCAGTAGTATCCATTCCCCCCAATTGTGATAACCCAAAACTTCTCCAGACATTGCCACATATCCCTTGGGGGCAAAATCACCCTGGTCAAGAATCACAGTTTTATATAAATGTATAAGCAAGCAGGGGCCATGAACTCAAAAGCCCACAAAGTAGGCAATTAATATAAAAAGAAATCAAATTTCTGGGTGGGGGCTGGGTTAAGCTGGACAGCCTGTACCCAGGCAACTGCAGTTGAGAGAGCATATAGTCTCAGTGATAAAAGTCCTAATGTTTTTAAGAGAAACCTCTCAATCTAGGTCTGTAGGTGAAATTTCTCAAAAATGTCAAATAATTTCAACCACTTCAGAGAATTTGAAAATTTGCAAAGGCCCCCCAATACATCCACGAGTAGTATCTCGCCTGTGGACAGACAGTTTGCAAGCTCTTGTACAAAGAAATGATTAAGTACAGTGAAGAGTAAAATTCAGAAACAGATTAAATTTTACCACTGAGGGAGAATGGAAGGGGAATTGTAGCCAGATCCCTAAGCTTAGGGTGATGATTAAACATATTGTCTGAACTGGGACACTTTTGATAACGAGAGGGAATGCTGTTGATTGCATGTAAACTGGGATTGTCCCATGCAAGTGGGATGTGTGGTCACGCTACCAAGTGGCATCTTACTAGAGATAGACTTGTTTTGACATGGACCATCTTACTGCCTGGAGAAGTGGGAAGTGGACTCCTCCAGTTACCAGCTGTAGGGACTTTAGGCAAGTCACCTTCTGAATTTCTTTATCATCTGTTAAAAGAGGTACTAGGCTCAGATGGTCTCTCAGTTGCCCTTGACTTTGGGCCTGTAAATGATGAGAAAGATAGGATACTATGACTGTCTTTACTTCCTGAATATTTGGACACAGGAGTTTAAGAGGAAGGTCTACCTGGAAGATTTGAGAGGTGGAGATATATCTGGTTCTTCACTTTCCATGAGTTGCATCTCTGATGAAAACAACGCATTTTCCTTGAACAATTTACAAACACCCATGCAAAAAATTACTTACAGTGTCAGGGAGGTCATGGAACCCTTGAGTCCATTTAAAAACTCCCTAGTGATCTATAAAACTCCTGGTAGATTCCCTGCTCTAAAGAAAAAAATATTTTTAGAATACCCTCCAGAATATTACTTCATTTTCCCAGTTAATTCAATCAGATGAATGAACCAAGAGACTTTTAGCTCTGTTGTACATTTCGGGTACTATGTTCAGCATATGGTGGTGTACTTCTTAAAGTTTGATCTCTCTTTCTGTGTTTGAACACTTGGGTGCTATTAAAAGTTGCAGGTGTTGATAGAGGGAGAGCAGCCTCCTGAGAATGTGGTCCAGGAATCTGCCTTTTAAACCACGGCATGCACTCTGCCTTCCAAGTTGTCTTAGAATCACCAAAGTTTGAGAGTCACTGGCTTTCTCTTGGAGGTGGGGTTTAGGCTGATCCTTCATGGGATTGCTACATGAATGTGTTACATTCATGTAGCTGCTTCATTCATAGCACTCCTTGAGGCCACATTGGAGCACTTGAGTTACTGTCTTCCATTGGGTTAATATGTTGCCATTGGAAGAGGAAGAAAACCCCCCAAAGTTGTTCCTAAACAGTACAAATATTAGAAGAATTTGAGAGATGAAATGAACGCATTAAGGACAAACAAAACAACCCTCCAACCAACAAACCCAAAGTTTTTATTTATTTATTTATTTTGCATGGGCAGGCACCAGGAAACGAACTCAGGTCTCTGGCATGCACTGAGCCACTTCTGCACCACCCCAAACCCAAACTTTTATTCCCACATTTTTGTTTTCAAGAAGCAGATGATGCTTGAATTCAGTGTTCAATGGCTCCTCCATTACCTATAGGTTGATAGGTATGTTTACCAAGTTCTGGGCACATATGCTCATTTAGTTACCATAGCAACTCTCCCCGTCAGTGTCCTTTGTCTTGACAGCTTAGTGACTTTCCCAACTCGAAGTGTGGCTCTCTGGCCCCTACGAGTTGAGCCCAGCCCATTCTTCAAACATGTCCCTGCCCTCACTCTCTAGATGTGCACCATCTGCTCCTGTTACATGAAGCCTCTTCACTGGCTTTTGTCCTAGTGGCAAGCCTTTGTCCATACTGACCCCCTTGCCCAGATGTTTTGCTTTCCGACTCCTCTGCAGATGTGCCTCCCACTAGTTACATGCGGCCATCCTTAACCCACAGCATCTTTGGATGATTATCTGTCTTACTTTCAACAGAAACTTACAAAACATCTTCCAGCTTAAATTCTGTTTTGAGTGTAGATCCTTTCTTCCTAGCTGAGTTATAAGCTGCCTCTTATAATTCCTTCAAGTCTTATATAATAATAGTTTATATTTGTCTATCGCTTTACCATTTACAACATGCATTGATATTCAAAAAGAAGTTAGGCATGAGAAGGAAGAAGGGGATAAATTGGATGGCAGAGAAGAGGTTCATTTTGCAGTTCACTCCCAACAGAGATAAAGCTGAGTCAGGACCATTGGAGCCTCAGAACTGTCCCCCATCGTGGTGGGAGGAAACTGATGTGTGACTGATTGATAGTGTTGCAGGTCAGAGTGATCTGCAGGGCTCTGCTCTGCTCAGAAGGCTGCTGTCTCAGAAGCCTGAACTGACTTTGCTCAGTTTATTTGAGAACGGACCAGAGAACCCCCTGGTAGGCACGGAAGCTTCTTCCTCTCGGTGAGTGTTTTACTAGACATTTGCCCACCACTACCCTCTCAGAAGGAGAGGCAGAGAGGTTAAGGGGTTTGGTCCAACTTATAACACTGTTCCCAGACAAAGGTGGTGGATTTTCTGCCCAGTGAGTTCTAATGACCAATTCCTGAGACACTGAGTTTTTTTTTTTTTTTTTTGCATGGGCAGGCACTGGGAATCGAACCCGGGTCTCTGGCATGGCAGGTGAGAATTCTGCCTGCTGAGCCACTGTGGCCCACCCCAACTCTGAGGTTTTAAAGAGAAAAAAAAGTTTATTGCTAGACACGAAGCAGGAGATCAGATGGCCTATCAACCCCAAAATCTGTCTCCCTGAACTGTAGTAATTCTGATATTTTTATAGTTTCAAAAGATGGGCAGCTTTTAGAATAATGAGCACAATGTTCATGATCATACATACAAACATACATACAAACATACATACATACATTCAGATAATGTAATTAGAGGTGATCTAATTATTGAGCAATATAAATTGATTACATGCTTAGTCATAGAATTTATGAAAGAAAATGGCCTTAATATAATGATGGGTGTGCTTTTTAGTATTATAACAAAGTACAGGTGACTTCTAGGTTAAGGTCTAAGCCACTGCATATCTTAGGCAGGCCCATTTTGGTTAGATCCAGCTTCAGTTATCAAGATAACTTTGGACTTGGGGCAGGTTAGTTTTGGGCTGACCCAAGATCCTTCATTAATAAACGTTAGGAGCTGTCTTTAGTGATCACAAGACTCCAAAGTTGAAAAACCAGATAAGATGGGTACAAGTAAGGGTCAGTCAGAACTTTTACAATCACACAGGTACAAGATAAAGGCCATACAATCATTATCAGAGATCAAGGCAGTTGGATTACAGTTCAAAGATTTCAGGTATTTCTCTCTGTCTACTCCAATGTACCAGAAAACTAAAGGAATATCTATATAATGCTTTAGCAACCATAATCATCCCTTAAATCCCAATTTCTCAGTTGCAACACTTAGAAGGTTGAAGAACTAGGTTTGAAAACAAGTTTACTTGCCATTTCTGACTAGGCTCTTTCCACTCTACCAGAGTGATGTGGGATGCTTGGTAAAAATGCAGATTCCTGGTCTACCTGGGAAGCACCCTTAGTAATTCCAATGTAGCTGGCCCATGGTTTGCACTCACACTCTGTGAAGTCCTTTTGTTCCAAGTGGCTGTCAGACATGGTTACTGATATCCAATGTACTCTCCAGTTTATAAAGTGCCAGGAGAGAAGTTTTCTCACTTGTCAAGCGTGGCAGTTGGTCTAGAATCTATACGCTCTCCAGGAGTCTTTCCATATCACAGGACCAGCATGACAGCCCCTAGTGTTTGTGTGAGCTGTGGTCACAGAGAGAGAGTCATGGGGTGCTAGGTGGTGGCGTGGACAGACACCACTCTTCTGCCACCTCATGCGGAGTGAGGACTCCAAGGACGCGTTGGTGAATCCTTGCCTGAGACTTCAGTGCATCAGGATCCTGCTGTTTACAGAAGAAGAGGATGCATTGACCTTGGAACCAGAAGACAAGTGTCTGTGGGAACTCTCCCGATTTAGGCAGGAAACTCACAGACCTCGGGAGTATGTGAACACATTTTGAGTAGCTGCTCTATGCGCTGCAGCTGTTGTGTGGAAAGGGCACATGGCTGGTAACAATCAGGAGACTTGCTTTCTAGTGCTGGCTCAGCCTCCAACCTGCTAAGTGAATTTGAGCAGGTCGCTGTGCCTCAGTTTCTTTTTTGGTAACATAAAGGGATGGAACTGCTTTCCTGATATGCTGTTTGGAACCCAAGCGTTTGGCAGAGGAGCCCTAGGGGAAATGGTGGGGGAGTGAGCGAAGGGGCTCTGGGATCCCCAGCCTGTTTCAATTATGGAAGCTCAGCGTTTGCCTAGTTTATTTTCCTTAGAAAATAAAGTTTGAAAAAGTAATTGAGGGTGTGCCACAATAGCTCAGCAGGCAGAGTTCTCGCCTGCCATGCCAGAGACCTGTGCTCGATTCCCAGTGCCTGCCCGGGCAAAAAAAAAAGAAAAAAAAAGTAATTGAAAAGCACTGAGTAAGATAATCTTTACGTACTCTTCCATTAAACAAATAGGTTTCTATAATTGGTTTTTGTAATCCTTCAAAATAACCACATTAAAAAAAATGAATCTTTTTTGAGATCTGTGATATATTTTATGACTTTGCTTCAAGTCAGACTAAGGTTTCAAGTCCCCAAGTTTAGTGTTTCTGAAATGACTGGAACAAATTTTGGCTGTTCAGCTGAATTTAGATGCAAATAAGTTCATTGTAAGCATTTAATTCATTGGTTCTACTTCTCTGTAGCTGAGAACCCCAAGGACAGGTGAGCAGGATGAGGGTTGAATAATAAATATTGGACCTTACTAGATCCAGTAATTAATTTAAATAAACACAGCTGAGCAAACAGAGAACTTTAAGCAAGGGCTGTATTTACATAGCCATTTCCTTAGTGGGTCACGTGCCAAACAAATTCAGTGGTTTTAAAATTTTTTCCCCCCTCTGATCTTAAATGTGATCTGTTTGGCTAAGTTGATGAAATGGATTGACAACACTAGACACGAAAAACTGGGGAAACTTTTTGTAAAGGACATTTTTAACTAAGCAATTCATTATTTAGTGGGGCAGAGCAGAGGGCTTAAAGAACATCTGGAAATTTAAAATAGAAGGAATTGTGCTCGTTAGTAGTCTCTATATCCTCTGTTCCACTTAAGAAGAGATAGAAGTCATTTGGGGCTATTATTCCATTATAACCTAAGTGCTGTATCATATGTGACTCAGCAGAATCATCCAAAGGGGGCTCCTGTGGGAGTTTCCCGGGCGGATCTGAGTTGGATAGGAGCTGCTTCTCAGGTGAAAGCCCAGACATCATTTAATTGAGAAGCAGAGCATGTGGACAGGGCCTCCATATTACTTACTCTCTTGGGAGATATTTTATTTTTAAGATGCTCTTCATTTGATCAGTTTATTAGTTATAATGTAAGCTGCTCTAACAGGAAAACCCCCAAACCTCAGTGGATTAACACAATAGAAGGCGAACATTGTTCCTTCACAAAAAGTTCAAAGTGGATTTAGGCACGCGCCTTCCACGCAGTCATCTAGGACCCCAGGCTCCTTCCACGTTGTGGTTGAGGCTCACTGGCCTCTTTTTCAGATTGGCCCAGATGTGACAGTCATCACTTCTGTTTGGATTCCATCGGTGAGACCTAGTCATATGACCCTACCATGATAAAAGAGATTGAGAAGATGGTCCTGGCTTGGCAGCTACTTCCCAACAGAAAGTCTCTATTACGCAAGGGAAGCCCAAATCTTTGGTGGATAGCTAGCTATCTTTGCCATAACTAACAACAACAAATGTTTGGTGGATTTATAATTAGCGCTTTTGACTGATTAGATCCTGAAGAGTTAGTTTGATGACATTGTCTGCTTCAGTCCAAGCAAGAGGAGAGAAATGCCTAAGAAAATAACAACTTTTGAGGCTTGTAGAACAGCCATACCCATCTGACATGGTATTGCTGAAAACAAAAATTTTCTTTCTGAGCCTAGCAGGAGAATGTGTACAAGGGAAGGCAAGTTTCTATCATGTGGCATGGGCAGGCTCTGGGAATAGAACCCGGGTTTCCCACATGGCAAGCAAAAATATTACCACAGAGCTATCCTTGCACCATCTTCTGCCCTATATTTTATAAGATGAAATTGTTGCATTAGATCATCTCTAATAATTCTGGCAATATTTCTAACTTCTTATTAAAATCATTGAAATGAACATATCTGTCTTTGGGAGTGATGTAAAGGTTGCTGTACTTTAGGAAAGGCCTAGATGAAAGGGTTCTAGAAATCAGTCAAAATAAATGGAGAGCTGGAAATATGCTTTTCTTAACTGAATGAGTCTTGGCTATGTTTCCAAATACTCAAATGTAAAATACATATTATTTAAACACAACATCAATACTAAGACAAGCACATAAAAGCAGATGGTTAAACACTTTGCTTTTTAGAATTTTAATCCTGAACAACCTACACATGCAATTTTCAAAAGAGAATAAGCTTATTAATTTCAACAAATACGAACTTCAAGAATTATTATTTGAATTTCAGCTTCACAGATCACATTTTTCTAATGATGAATTTTTTCTCCTTCAAACACTACCATTGTTGGTTTTTAAAGATAAATCATTGCAAAGGAACCAGGATGTAAGGATTCCCACTGAATTGCTACCCATAAAGGGGTTTGATCCTAAACCTTTAGGGCAGGGTAGTTGATCATTCATTCTGGCATCAGCAAAGCAGCTTGTCCTCAAAACGGGTCTTCTTAGCTTATTTCCTCATGGGTCACAGGACATTGTGTTTGTAAGACAGAACAACATCTATGTTTTGGTGCCGAAGCACCAACTGACATGAGAGAAAATGAGAGAGGATTTGTCATGCACAACTGTAGGCAAATAAGCCACTGTCTGCGGTAATTTATGCTTGGGAAGAGACTTGGTTTCCTCTGTAGGAGAGTGAGGAAGAGGGCTGGACCTCATTTGAGCTGTGGGCAGAAATCAGATGAAGCAGATAGATCCTGGGGGGCAATTTTCTTGTTTGCACCAGAGATAGCTTTATTTTATCCATACTAGCTATTATTTATTATTTTTATTTCTAGAGGTGCTCCCCCACCCCTGGACTTCTAAAGGAAAGATTTTAACATTTGAATACTCTCTGGCCCTTTTATTTCAAGTGGCCCCATGGTGTAGGCAATCAGCATAGAACCTGGAGTTAGACTCAGCTGGGCTTGCTTTGGAGGCTGTTACCCTTTGGCACTTTGAACTTAGGCAATTCGGACCTGGGCTATCTCATCTATAAAATGGATTATTGTGGGGATTAAATAATATAGTTTATGAAAAGCACTTGGTTTATAATGACTCTATCCATCCATCCTTCCATCCCTCCATCCCTCCATCTATCCATCCATCCATCCACCCACCCATCCATCTATCAATCTATCCATTCATTCATTCATTTACCCATCCATCCATCTCTCTACCTTCCTATCTATTCTCTACTCACTCTGTCTTTACATAATGGTGTTTATATATTTAAATGTAAAGTGTGTATCACATATACATAGATAGACAGGGAGAGAGAGGAGAAAAGGGGAAGAAAGAGGTAGTGGGAGAGATTTCCAATTCTTTGGGGATAACTTTGATGTAGTTTTTTTGGTTATGATCTATTTCAGGAATACAAAAAGTATAATACAGCGGGTGGGCCACGGTGGCTCAGCAGGCAGGAATGCTTGCCTGTGATGCCAGAGGACCCGGGTTCGATTCCCGGTGCCTGCCCATGTAAAAAAAAAAAAAGTATAATACAGCAACCACACACACATATACCATCCAGCTAAAGAAATAGAACTATGTACAGATTGAACTGAAGCCTCCTGCATACCTTTTTCTAATTGACTTCCCCTTCTTTCCTCCTTCCTTTTGCTCTCCCCAGAAGTTATGTCTCACTTGATTGGGTAATCATCATTCCTGTGCAAGTTTTTGTGTTTTCTGATTGTGTCTGTATCCACAAACAATGTACAGAATTGTTTTGCATGCTTTTAAACTTTGGATAAATGATATAAAACTATATGGCTGTTTCTGTAATTTGCTTTCAATGTCTAATAGTATGTTTTTGCAATTTATATGTTGATAGTTATAGCTCTAGTTTCTTCTCTAGACTGCTGTGTACTAATTCATGTGTTTGCTTTCCCTCCCTCCCTTCCTTCCTCTCTCTCTTTCTCTCTCTTCCTTCCTTCCTTCTTCTCTTCCTTCCTCCCTTTCTTTCTTTTCTTGAGGAGTCTCCCTGCTCCCCCTTTTGCTCTGCTATACTCTATTTCTTCTTCCCCCAGATCTTTTTCCTCATACCCTATCCAATGAGAAGCTGCATTCACAGTGAACAGGAAAAAACACTCCAATTTTTGTTCTCCACTCCCACTTTCCTTGGTTTATTGCTGACCTCTGAGAGCACTTTGTTCTTATCTGCATGACAGATTTTTGGCATTGTAGTGTGGTTTAAAAAAACCCATCACTGACTTGTCAGATATAAAAATATATTACTAAATAACATATGAAAGATGTGCTCTTCCCTGGAGTAGGCAAAGTCAGGAGTACATTTGTATGGTAATAACAAACAGTGTTTGAACAGCCATGTCAAGATGCTCTCCATTACCAGGACATACTCTTATAAAATTTATCAAGGTGTTTCTGTTTTCCATTTGCCCTTGTCCCTCTTTACTCTAAGGAAGGAACATAGATAGCAGTCATTCACATATTTTTCCTTTATTATCTCTAAAAAATACATAATTGGATACACAGTAAAATAAGTAATGTACACAAAAAATCAAAATAATATAATGAACATCCTGAAGCTATCTGCCAATCTAAGAACTCAAACCTATTCTAACCTACAGGTTCCACTGTGTGAATTTAAGATGCACTAGTGGAGTCATCCTTCTTTGGTGCTGTATTTGCAGGAGGCTGAGTGTGAGTCTTTTTAATGACCTCTGGAATTTATATCTGTAAAGATGCATTTCGGTAACTGTTTACTTAATTTCCTCTATTTGGGCTTTAGTTTTCACATCTTTCAATTAAAAGGGCTAGATTGGATGATCTCTAAGGTTCCTTCCATCTGTTGACTAAAACTTATGTTCTGTCAGGTCTCCAACACAGCTTTTAACTGTCAGGGAGCTAAAAGCATCAGCTAACTGCTTGTGTTCAGTTACAGAATGCCCTTCGTTGGGTGTGCTTTGAGGTGAAAATAATTCCAGTATTTTCCGTGAGCATTTCAGTAACTTGTATCTTTCTTCCCTGAGAATGAAGCAGAAACTGGGGAGCTGGACCTCATCCAAACCTCAAACCAATCCAAGTCACTTGTTGTCTTTGAACTCAATTTTCCCTTTATTTTGTTTTTGTTTTTCCAGTGTCTAGTTCCTGAGTCAAGATTCTGGTCCCTTTTATGAGCATTATTAAGAAGAGGAACAACAAAGAGCTTTTGTTGGGATTGAGATGGGCAAGGAATGAATTCTGATTTCTAGTATCTGTTGGCCCAAAATATTGAAGAAGGAGAACAATATTCTAAGATTGGCTGAGGAGGGAAAGTACTAATTAACGGTCAGAGGTTACAGGAATACTGCTTTGGGCTTGTGTAAGAAGAACTTTCTGACAATTCTGGTCACCTTGTGAGAGTGCTATTTGTCCAGTAAGGTGTGCAGATACTGACTGGTTTTTCAATACGTATTCATTTTCGCACTATCTCCACATCAGGCCTTGGACTTGGTTCTGTGGGGGAAAGAAACATGAATTAGATGTCACCCCACGCTCAGGAGCTTACAGCCTGGTGGATAGGAGGCACATTCTGCTTCACAAAATAGCTTAGACATTCACCTTCCGAGCCATAACTAACTAATAAGCAAAGCCCTTGAGAGAATGGAGGAGGGAGGCAGCTTCTCAGCCTGACGGGGCAGGAGAGGTGGCTGTGGGTGGTGTTGTAAAAGGTCGTGGCACTTGAATTAGGCCTTGAAGGTAGGAAGGGTTCTAGCAGGTAAAGGTGTGGGGTGGATTGGAATGCGGGTGGAGACAGTGCACCAGATTGAAGAATGTTGTTTTTTTTATGGCGGGGTGGGGGAGCAGGGAAATGAAAGATCAGAGGAAGTTCAGTATTTAAGAGCTTTCTGTGCGAAATGGGGTGTGTTTCATTAGGATGTTGCTGGCCGCTTACCCTGACAGGGAACATAACGTTTCTCCTCCAAATGGAGGTAGGCTTCCAACTTTTGTGTTCATCCAAGCTGCAAACTTCAGTGTTTCTTTTGATCCTCTTCCTGTCTTCTCATGTCTTTGGGGGTGCTCTACTGTGTCCCAATCTAACCTCAAGGTAGGTTTGTGGACATTTTCTCAATTTCCTCCCCATCACCTGGCTCCAGGCACCCAGGTATGCTTTGGGGTTGGGCAGTTCATGGGGGCCTCACTGAGTGCCTGAGTGATTTGGAGAACAAGTTCTTGAGGTACAGGTGGCAATAGTTCTCTCACTAGAAGGCCTGCAAGGTGTCGACGAGGTCTGGAAACACAGGCCGAGTGGTGATCCACCTCAAACAAAGGGCTGCCCGCCCCTGAGCCGTTCAAGCGTTGGAGTCAATCCTCAGTCCTCCCCAGCAACTTGATTCAGCACTTGGATGCTGTGATGCTCTTCATGTTCCTCACAGGGTCCCTTGGTCCTCCACCCAGCTGCTTTTCTGAGACATTGGCCACAGCCCCAGTGAAGGAACTCCCCCACAGAACTTAGTTTGCACCACCTGTGTGCATAGCCTGTTGCTCTTCCTTTTTTACTGAGTATGCAGAGAAGAGGGAGGTTCAGTGGGAGTCTCTGGTTCTCGGGGATCCAAGGGCTCACAGGCATGGAAACTTGCACTTTGTTATATTTGCCTCCAGGCCCTGACTACTTTCATGGCTGCCAATGACATATGAGGACATGATCTTGGGGGTCACTGTGCACCCTGCTTTGTAGCAACAATGTAAGGACTTCTAGTTGTGTGACCACTGGCAAAATCCTTAATATCACTGTGCTTCCCTTTCTTCCATTTGTTAAAGGAATGGAATAATGGTACCTCCTCTGGGAATGTTTACAGGAATGAGAGAATAATAACCACAATAATAGCAGTAGTGCCCAGAATTTATTGAGTACTTCTGTGCGATGCACTGTACTAGGTTTTTACATGTGTTAAATCTGTAAGTCCTCATGAAAAACCTATGTGGTAGATACTACTAATATCATCTCTACTTCACAGAGAAGAAAACCGAGGCACAGAGAATTGAGGACCTTGACCAAGGTGACATAGCTAGTAATTGGTAGAGCCAGGATTTGGACCCAGGTTGTCTGGCTGCCACAGCCCAAGCTCTGACCACAATGCTGTATTGCATACGAAATGCTTGGTAGAGGTGATGCAAGACAAAATGGCAGAGTTAGGACCTCCAAAATTTCTCTTTTCCACAAAAGCAATAAGAAAACTGGCAAAAATTTTCAGAATCAACTTTTCAGAACTCTAGAGATTGACCAAAGGCTCGCAGCAATCTGTAGAATGTTTATTCAAGAAAAACGGATGAATCTCAGTAAGAACAGTGAGCTTGATGGAGTTTTTAACTTACCCTATACCCATCTTTCTTCTTCAGCTCCTTGAAAATGAGCAGCCCACAGTTGGCAGTTTGGCAGACACAGGGTGCAGAATGATGATGCTTCTTCAAAGCCTCATTCTCAGAAAATTGTTATTTGTTTGATCTGTCTGGCAGGTACCTGGAAGACTACCCTTGCAAGGATGTTTTATTTTAAACTTTTTTTATTGTATAGTATAACATGTATACAAAACAAAAAAATAAAAAAGCAATAGTTTTCAAAGCACTCTTCAGCAAGTAGTTACAGGACCGATCCCAGAGTTTGTCAAGGGCTAGCGAGAATGTCTTTGACCTGACCTGGAGCTCTTCCAGTAGGAAAAGCCTTTTCCTTGAGGGCATTTGTGGAACATAGTTAGTGGCAATTGATGGATGGATTGATGGATATCTAAGGTCGATAACAGTTGGGTCAAATAATAGACTTAGGAAGAAAACAAAAGCTCAAAACAAAAAGCTGAGGCATGAGATGCTTATAGGGGCTTTGACAGCTCTGACTGTCTGGGAATCTAGAAAGCCATGTGCATAGAGCTGTTTGCACTTTTAGAAAAGAGCTGAGAAGGTGCTAAGCTTTCACTACCTGGCCAGTGTTTACTGCATGCCCAATATGCACATAGAACCCCTCAATAAAGACTGGGAGATTTTTGGTTCCAGGTAGTAAACAAAATCTTTGTCCAGTCATTACCTTACCACTAAGCTAATTAAGTAGAAACTTCAGTGGTCATACATGACAGAGAATATAGACTATATAGAATTAGCTCAGAAAAGTCATAAACAAATTACAATAAGCAGCAGCAATAAAACCCCCTGTGCTGGTTTGAAAGGATGTATGTCCCCTAGAAAAGCCATGTTTTAATTAAAATCCCATTTTATAAAGGTAGAATAATCCCTATTTAATATTGTATGTTTGAAACTGTAATCAGATCATCTCCCTGGATGATGTAATTTAGTCAAGAGTAGTTGTTAAGCTGGATTAGGTGATGACATGTCTCCACCCATTTGGGTGGGTCTTGATTGGTTTACTGGAGTCCTATACAAGAGGAAACATTTTGGAGAATGGGAGATTCAGAGAGAGCAGAGAATGCTGCAGCACCATGAAGCAGAGAGTCTATGAGCCAGAGACCTTTGGAAATGAAGAAGGAAAATGCCTCCCAGGGAGCTTCATGAAACCAGAAGCCAGGAGAGAAAACTAGCAAATGATGCCATGTTTGCCGTGTGCCCTTCCAGCTGAGAAAGAAGCCCTGACTGTGTTCACCATGTGCCTTCTCACTTGAGAGAGAAACCCTGAACTTCATCGGCCTTCTTGAACCAAGGTATCTTTCCCTGGATGCCTTTGATTGGACATATCTATAGACTTGTTGTAATTGGGACATTTTCTTGGCCTTAGAACTGTAAACTAGCAACTTATTAAATTCCCCCTTTTAAAAGCCATTCTGTTTCTGGTGTGTTGCATTCTGGCAGCTAGCAAACTAGAACAGATTTTGGTACCAGAGAAGTAGGGTGCTGCTGCGGTTTGCAAATACCAAGCATGTTGGAATGGCTTTTTAAATGGATAAGGGGAAGATTCTGGAAGAGTTGTGAGAAGCTTGATAGAGAAGGCCTGGAGTGCTGAAGAGACTGTTGGTAGAAATGTGGACTCTAAAGATGCCTCTGACCAGGCAAATGTATTAAAAAAATGATACATCTATGGTATAAAAAGTACAAAGATGTAATTTGTAACATGTACCAAAAAAAGGTGGGGCAAATGAAGTGGCATAGGAACAGTACACATATGCACTATTAAAGCTAAGATGGTATTGCAATGTGGGACATGACACATGGGAATAAAACTGGCCCTAGCATTGTGGGGTTAAAAAAGACTTCTTGACCAAAAAAGGGAAGATAAATGAAACAAAAGAATGTTTCAGAGGCTAGGAGATTTCAAATAAGGTTGAGAGGTTGTTTGGAGGTTATTTTTATGCATCATACAGTTTCCCTTTTCAGTTTTTGGTATATTCGAGTAGCTAAAGGGAAATGCCTGAATCCATTGAACTGTAAGCCATTAGCCTGTATTTTTCAAGATGATTGTATAATTATGTAGCTTTTATGGTGTGACCATGTGTTTATGAAAACCTTGTGACTGATAACTTCCTTTATCCAATGTATGGACAGATGAGTAAGAAAAAAAAGACACAAAAAAAAGAGTAGGATGGTATGGATAATGGGATGTTTTGGATGTGCCTTTTACTTTTATTCTTATTTTTATTATTTATGGAGTACTGAAAATGTTAAAAAAACTGTTGTGATGTGAATGAAAACTATTTGATGATATTTGTGAAACATCAATTGTATATTTGGATGATTATAAGGTACTTGAATAAATCTCAATAAAATTGCATTTTAAAAAAGGTATCAAATAAAACATGATTGTTATATATTTAGGATTGTAAATTTTAATCCCATGGTAACCACAAGGAAAATAAACGAAAAAAAAAAACCATATGGAAATAAGAAGGGACTCAAAATGTAACCATACAAATAATCGAATAAATATTAAAGTAGAGCCCTAATGGAAGAATTGAGGGTCAAAAACAGTATAAGATTTACAAAGACTAAATAGCAAAATGGCAGAAGGAAATCCTGCATTTTCAGTAGTCTTTAAAGGTAAATAGATTAAATTCTCCAGTAAAAGGCAGACATTGTCAGAATGGGTAAAAACCCATGACATAGCTGTAGGCTGTTTACAAGAGACTCTCCTTAAATTCAAAGGCATAACTTGATTTGAAAGTCAAAGGATGGAAAAACATAGACCATGGAAGTAGTAACCAAAAGAGAATAGGTAGCTAACAGATAAAACAGACTTTAAGTCAAAAACTTTTATGAGGGACAAAGAAGTTGTGCTGGTTTGAAAGTATTATGTACTCCAGAAATTGCATGTTTTAATCCTGATCAATCCTGTGGGAGCAGCCATTTCTTTTAATCTTGATTCAAGACTGTAGGCTGAAAATGTTGATTAGATTATCTCCACGGAGATGTGACACATCCAATTGTGGGTGTGACCGTTTGATTAGATGGAGATGTGACTCCACCCATTCCAGGTGTGTCTTGATTTACTGGAATCATTTAAAAGATGAAACATTTTGGAAAGAGTCAGAAAAAGACAGAAATGACAGAGACCTCAGAGCCTGCAGAGCCCAGAGCTGACACAGATGCTGTCAATTGGAAAAAGAGACACAGACGTTTGGATATGTGTGGAGCCCAGCAGACATGGTCATGAGATGTTAAGCAAGCCAGAACCTGGAGAGAGCCAAGGGAAGCCAAGAGATGAAGGCCAGCCCTGGAGAAGCAAAGTGAGAAACCCCTACATGAACAGAGACTGAAAGCAATGGATCCCAAGAGCAAGGGACCAGTAGATGCCAGCCATGTGACTTCCTCACTAACAGAGGTGTTCTAGACCCATTGGCCTTTCTTGAATGAAGATAAACTTTTGTTGGTGCATTAATTTAGACACGCTCTTTCTTACAACTGTAAACTTATAACTTATTCCCCCCTTTAAAACTGTTCCAGTTCTGGTATATTGCATTCCAGCAGCTTGCAAATCAGCACACTCCCTGAGAACAGGTGGTAGAGGAGGGGTGAGTTGCCATATTATATATTTTAAAAAAAAAACCTATTAGACATGCAAAGAAACAAGTAAGTATAGCTCATACATGGGGTAAAAAGCATCATCAGAAACTGTCCTTGAGAAAGACTGGACTTTCAACTTACTAGATAACAACTTTAATTAAGCTATTTTAAATATGTTGAATGACCTAAAAAAAAGCCATGTCTAGAAAAGTAAAGGAAATCATGAGAAGAACGTGTAATGTCTTATCAAGTAAGAATATAAATAAAGAGATAGATATTATAAAAAGGAACCCAATAGAAATTTGGGGTTGAAAAGTACATTAACTGAAATGAAAAATTCACTGGAGAGTCTCAACAGCAGATCTGAGCAGGCAGAAGAAAGAATCAGTGAACTAGAAGATATGTTGATTTAGATTATCCAGTCTGAGAAATGGAAATAAAAAGAATGAAGCAAAATGAACAGAGAGAAGGGGACAGGCTCTCAGTGGGGTGGGCCTGGGTTACCATTCAAACAGTCATAGAAGGACAGATCGTGGCTACTCGCAGGCCATGCAGTTGCTGGAGTCCTGAGGTGCTCTGTGGCTATCCAGCATGCAGATGGGCGCAGGGCTGGGGCTGTGGGTCTGATTCATTGTACATGGACATTTGTTCTTATTTAAAGAGGAAGCTAGTATTATTCAGCCAGGGAGCTCAGATCCAACAAAGCAAAGGATTCCGTCATCTGTACAGCACTAACTTTGATTTTATTTGACTAATTTTTATGGTTTTTTTAATTGGTTTGATCCTTTAATTTTATGAGATATCAATTGGTTTGTGTTGAGGTACCCAACCCAAATAAATAATTAAATAAAATTATTTAAATAAATGAATTGATAGATGAATAAATGAACAGATATAGGCAAAATGAATATGCCACTGATTAGGTTAAGCACAGTGAAGCTGTGCATATTACAGGGCTGTGACATGATGTGTGTTGGAAATTTCTAGAAATATTAATTGGAGACACTCAAGAAAACTGAGTCTGCCTGATTAATGACTGATGACCAACTTATTGTGCGGCTTCCTCCACATTGCAGGGGTCTTCTTCTCAGCAGAATGGGGGGTACATTCACCTCTCCTCATATTCCCTGGCCAGTGTAGAACATTTCTGATGCCACTTTCCTGCTTGTGGTAGGACTGAATTCGACTTGAGCTCAGAAGGAATAGTTGCCCTCTCAGTAGGGCCTGAGTATCAGCCTCAACTTTCCAGTGTCCCACCTTCTTCTTGCCTTGGTTGCCTGTGGGAAGTTATGTGCTACTTTTCACAATTACTCCCCACTTGAAGAGCCAGTGTAGGCATTTTTGGGTTCCAGCTGTGACTCAACCAGCAAATCCTGCCTGCATGACAGGTTGATGGGATGTGCTGTCCTTGATTAACTGCATGTTCTCCTTCTCCCACTGGGCTGACCTGGAGAACCATGGCTGTGGCAAAATACTTTCATGTCCCATTTGTCTATGGCTTCCCAGTGCTTTAGACTCCAGCTCCCTCTCCTGAGGGAGAGGTAGGAAGCAAATTTATGGGAAACACTGCAACAGGAATTCAGTCCCTCAACAAGGGGCAATCCCTTCTCCTCCATCCATGGTTTAGTCTGCCTCTTCAGAGAGGCAGCTCAGGCTATGAAATGGTCTTGGAAGCAGTGATATGAGTCCCTTCCCAGAAACAATTGACTTCTATATGTGCAGGAGTCAGAGCTAAATGGAGATTAGTTTTTCCTGAGCCCTGTTTATAATCTAGTACTTAAAAATTTTTTTTTTAAACTTTTAAAAGCTTCAAGACATTTGAGTATCAGCCCTGCTCACCTCAACTGGAATTCCTCAAACCCTTCAACCTCACCCTTCCTCCGTGAAGCCCACTTGATCCCTTGATTAGCCGGGGCCAGAGAAAGTGACCAAAGACAATTGAATGTTGTGTGTCTAGAATGGAGTATGGGTCTGGTATGATTTCAACAGTTCCAGTTCCACTACCTCCTGCTGAGTGATGAGGATGACTTCACCTTTTTAGGTCTCAGTCTCCACATCCATAAAAATCTGTTCTTAACGGCGTTTACCTCACAGGGCTCTTGTAAAAATAAAATTATAAAGCCCACAAAGAACACTTAACACACTCTTTCTGTTATTCATTCAACAAATATTTCTGCAAAGTCTACTGTGGGTGAGGGACCAATCAAGATGCTGGCAGTAAAACAATGGACACTCATTTATAGTCTGTAAACTTACATTTAAGATAGATAATGCTAGGGAGTCTCTACAATAGTGTATATTTTTCCAACATTGCTTAATATGTATGATAAATGAGCACTGGTTATGTGCTAGGCCCAGTACCAAGTATTTTACACATGCAATCATGGTAAACAGGCAGAACTTCCAGGGTATCATCATATTTTTTGAGTTCCACTAAGGCCTTCAGACTTCTTCTCTAGCATCAGTTCCTCTCCTGTTCTGTGATGGAAATCTGGGCAAGTCCCATGACTTTTCTAGTCATTTCCAGGTAATAACCCCCAACTCACGCTACCTGTTCTAGTCTCCTCCAACAATGTCAGTTCAGTAATTAATAAATCTATTCCTATGTGATGAGCAAAACACACCAAGTTCATTTACAGTCAAGGACCCCTTTCTTCCAGATGAAGACCATTAACGGATGACCAGAACTCCCATTCAGCCCAGGTGCTTCCCTTGGATGTGGGGAATGCATCTCCTCCTCAGTGCCTGGAGAGTCATCTTGGGCAGGAACTAACTTGAAGCCCAGGTCTTCACTCTCCCTCCTGCGTGTCTGGTTAATTGGAAACACTCACATAACTTTCCCCCAATAAATCCTAGGTATGTTGGCAGCCTGTAACTTGGTAGCCTCTTTTCAGGGCACCAGCTGGTTGTGTCCTGGTTGCAGGGGACACGTAGGAATCTTGGGTGACCTCTGTGAAGCCCCTCTTGGTTCTCTTAAATTGGGGAGTGTCTCAGTGTGTCGGGCTGATAAGACACATACAATGCACACAGTGGGTTGGCTTAAACAATAGGAATTTATTGGCTTAAAGTTTCAGAGGCTAGAAGGCTTGCTTCCTCTCAGAGTGGGTGGTGTTCTAGCTGGGCAGCAACGTTTATATTCCTTGGCTTTCCTGACACTTGATGATGTTCTCGCCTTTCTTTTCTGGGTTCCTGCTGACTTCCTGCTTTTAGCTCTTTCCCATGGTTTTTTGTGAGTATGTCTGAATTTCTTCTGCTTATAAAGGATTCCAATAATTTGGATTAAGACCCACCCTTATTCAGTTAGGCTACATTGTTAACTAAAAATCACACGTCTAAGAGGTTCTATATACAATGGGTTCTACCTACAGGGATATGGATTAAGATTAAATCCAAGACTATATTGGGGTATATAATTCAACCTACTATAAGGAGAAAGCAGCCCTTTCTCCACTCCTTCCCCATGATGGGGGAGAGAAAACACCTATGACTGCCTCTTAAAAATCCTCTTTTCTTTGTGTCTTTTTATACACTTGATGTAGGAAAGGTGCTCATGTCTTTTGCAGCTTTGTCTTAGGATCGTAGTCTACATGGAGGCAGATAGAGAAGATTATTTGATTTATTCCACATGTCAACCCTATGAAGAAGTACTCTTATTATCCCCTTTTACAGAGGCACAGAGAGGGTAAGAAACCTGCCTGTGACCATACAACTAGTAAGCAGGAGAACCAAGGCTGAGGCTCAGACCCTGGAGCCTGTTTCATAACTGCTGTGCTGTACATCATGGGAATGTCTTTTAAAACTACACACACCAACTTGCTTATTTTGTCTTATTGTTTCTGGGAGCTCTGTGTCACATTGACCAAGCTTTGACCGAGAACTATTCCAATATCCTCTGACATCCTTGAGAATAGTGGTTAAGGTACATTCAAGAGCTTTATTTGAAATGTCTGGAGCTCTTGATGGAAATGTTGGGAAGCAGAATCCTTATTCGAACAACCCATTCAGCAACGTGCTCTGTGGTTTCCTTGGCTCCTCTAAATGTTCACGAGGCATATTTTACACTTTCTTGACCTCAGCTTGAACTCTGCATGTCCTCAACCCTTATGCATTCAGTTAGTCCCAAGCCATGTCACGCTCTTCTTAGGCCTTGGGATTGTCTTACTAGCTGTTACTTGAGCTCCTTAAGGAGCCTCTCTTTTATCCCCTTGGTCTCTTCCCCTTGCCCTTGCTCGTATATGTACGTGTAAGACTGGTCCGTACCAGCCTCTCCAGCCCCAGCTTCTATCATGTTTCCTTTTGTTGCCTTGGTGGAATCCTCACAGACATGTTAGTTCCTCATTCTTACCATCCCCTCCTCTCCTCCTTTTTTTATCCACATATTACCGCTTCTTAGAACTTGCTTACTTCTTGCTTCCTCTGGTTACTACTCAGTCTTCAGATCTCAATTCAATGGTCACTTACATAAGGGAGTCCTCCCTGATTTCTCTAAGCATGTAATTCAAATCCCCCCAATATTGGTGCACATAGTAATGTTTCTCTTTCTTTTGTAATATTTTCACTGTTATGTTTCACATGTATTTGTAGAATACTTTGGTTATTATCTGTCTCTTTCACCAACTGTAAGGTTCATGAGGGCAGAATAGGGCCAATGATTTCTCTTTTCCTTCTTCTTTCCTTTCTGCCCCTCTTTTCTTCTCCTTTCATCATTTTCCTTCTGTTTCCTTCCTTCCCTTTCCCTCTCTTCCTATCTTTCTTCTTTTCTCCCTTCCTCCCTTCTTCTATCTTCCTCTCTGTCTTTTTCTTTTTCTCTCTTGTGCTCTCTTCCCCTCCCTCTCTCATTCATCTATTATACTTCCACTGCCCAGCACTGTGCCTGAGACACTCGATGGCTAGAAGAGGCCACACTATGCAATGGTTAGACTCAGTGACTCTGGGTTTGAAGGCCAGCTCTGTCATGTACTACCTGTGTGATCTTGAACAGATTATCCCAGCCACTTTGTGCCTCTGTTTCTTTATCTGTAAAACAGGGATAATAATAGAAACTATCTCATACGGCTTTTATGAGGATTAAATAAAATTTGTAAAGTGCTTAAAATAGTTTCTGAGACTTTTAGGCACTATGCAAATATTTTTAAAATAAATATCTGGTGAAAAATGTTTGATTAATAAATAACAAAGGCAAGATCATGGTAATTCTACCAGGTACCCTTTAATTTCAAGAGTTTAGCATATTCAGTCCTAACCTCCTTTGGATGGACCTGCCAGCAGCCAAATAGTCCCAAGACGCAGCTGGCACTATACAAAGGGTCTGGAAACTCTATTAAATCCCCGTAAGATGTCCCGCACTGTTTTATTCACAGTATGAGAAAAACTAAAAAGCATGTGTCTAGGGAGGGTGACTCAAGGCATTAGAAGGGATGGCCCCCAGCAAGAGTTTCCAGACACAACTTTTCAGAAAAGGTTTCTGGGAAAAGCAAAACCAGGGCTGGGCATCAAGGATTTCATTTCGCAATACTCTGCCAGGTCCTGGCCTGCTCATCCCACATCTTGTTCCTTAGTGTCTACTCAGGAAAGGGGTAGCCTGGTGGACTGTGGGACATTTCTGAGTAAGTTGAGACAATTCATTATCCTACTCTTGACATAAGCTATGTCTGAGCGTGGTTGAAACTGAAACACAGAGAAATTATGTAACTTAGCTGGTCACGTAGCACAGGGTAGAGCCAGTCTGGGTCATTTCTCTGGACTCCAGGCTTATGTTTAATCTGATGAGATTCTCTGCTGTGCTGCTATCCCAGTGCAGATTTTGTTTAGTCACAGGAGCTGCTAACATAATTTCAGAGATGTGTGACCAGAGACTCCTGGGTCATCTGCTGAAAAATGACGTTGCCAGGAAATGAAAGTACTCAAAGGTCTGGAGAAAGTTGTGTGTCAGAAACTGGGGGTGGGGTGGGGAGGAGAAAGAAAGAAGACATCAAATCAAAACAAAAAGGGCAAAAATCAGCTATATGTGTCAGCAAAAGAGAAACTGTTTTACTGTGGATAATGTGGGTACAAGGTAAAATTAATATTTCACTGCTAATTTCTAGTACATGCTAAGGTTGATAACAGCTGCCAATATTTAAGATTGCATTTATTCAGGAGATACTATGTATAATTGTATACTTGCGTTTGTGTTTGAGTATGTAGCTATCTGGGAAATTTGTTTTTTAAAGCTTTTTGTAGACCTGAAAGAAGTTAGAAAAAATCCATCTTTCACATTCTATTCTTTCTTTCTTCCTTTCTCAGTTTCCACTCTGTGGAACCCAGAGTAGTGGAAAGAGAATGGTTTTTGGAATTGCACAGTCCTGGGTTTAAATCCTGACCATACTAACTGATCTTGACCTTGAGTGATCTGCTTAGCCTCTACACATGCCAACTTCCTTATCTGTGAAATGGGTATAATGATACTTATGTCACAGGATGGATGTAAGCAAAGCCCTTCCCAGGTACCAGATCCAAAAGAAATACTCAGTCAGGGATGAGCTCCAGATTATCTGAGACTCAATCAAATGGCTAATTTTGGAAAGATTTATCAAGACAGTGTAGTGAGGGCGGGCCACGGTGGCTCAGCAGGTGAGAATGCTTGCCTGCCATGCCCGAGGACCCGGGTTTGATTCCCGGTGTCTGCCCATGTTAAAAAAAAAAAAAAGATAGTGTAGTGAGGATATGTACCAGTTTGAAGCTATTACAAATCCCAGAACAGCCATGTTTTAATCCTGATCCAATCTTGTTGGGACAGCCATTTCTTTTAATCCTGATTCAATACCTCAGGGCAGAAACTTTTGATTATATTATCTCAGTGGAAATGTGACATGCTCAATTGTGGGTGTGTCCTTCTGATTAGATGGAGTTGTGACTCCACCCATTCAGGGTGAGTCTTAATTAGTTTACTAGAGTCCTTTAAAAGAGGACAAAATGATAAGAGCCAAGGCAGATGCTTGGAGAACAGTTACTTCAGAGACTCGGATGTTTGGAGATGCTTGGAGTGGCCATAAGAGAGAGTGGATGCCTAGACACTGGCAGAGCTATCAGGCATTGCCATGTGCCTCCCCATGAGATGTTAAGCAAGCCAGAACCCAGAATTGTGTCCTGGAGGAGCTAAGTAAAGTTCCACAGATGCTTAGAGAGGAAACCACTGGTATCAGAAGCTGGAAGCACTGAAGAGAAAACAAGGACCAGCAGATGCCAGTCACATGCCTTCCCAGCTGACAGAGGTGTTCCAGATGGCATCAACCTTTCTTGAGTAAAGGTAACCTCTTGTCCTCTTGTTGGTGCCTTAATATGGAGACTTTCGGTTCCTTAGAACTGTAAACTCATAACTTAGTAAACTCCCCTTTAAAAGCCATTCCATTTCTGGTATATTGCATTCCAGCAGTTTAACAAACTAATACAGGATTAAAAGATGGACAGATCACAGGAATGGAATAAAGATTCAGAAATAGACCCACACATATATTATTAATTGACCTTTGACAAAGATACCAAGATAATTCAATAAAAGGAAACCATTTTAACACGGTTTGGTAACTGTTGGACACTGATATGCAAAAGAAAGACACTGATCTATATAGCTTGTATCACATACAAAATTTAACTTGAAATGGGAAGAAATAAAATAATAAAACTTCTAGAAGAAAAATTGGAGAAAACTTTGTGCTATTAGGTTGGATGAAGATTTTCTTTTTAGATAGGATATAGAAAGGACAACCCATTATGTTCACACTACTGATATAAGTGAGAGCCACAGGGAAGCCTGAGCTATATGTTATGAGGTGCAGGTGAGGGAAAAGGACCACAGCAGCAGTGAAATGTCTGGAGACAGCACAGGTAGAAAAAAGTACAGTTATTGGGCTCTGACCCAGATCTCCACACATCAGGAAGCAAGCTGAAGCCCTTGGTAGCACCAAGGTGCTCTTAACAACAACACAAATCTTGGTCTGAGCATGCACATTATGCTAGCCATGGGGCTAAGTGGTTTACTTATATCATTTCATTTAACTGTAGTAGAAACATCCATACATCAGTGGGACTAAGCTAACATCCAGCAGAATTTCACCTGGGCTGTTCCCTCTCTTCTTTCTGCAAATGGATTTTGTTCTTTTCTTCCCTTCCCTTCCCTCTGATTTGCTTTGTTCTCTAGGCTCTATCCTAGGTTTGTCCCGGCACCTCTGTCTTCCAAGAAGGCATGGCTCTTTACTGCCTTAGGGCTTTTGGCTCAGGTTTGAAATCCCAGCCTCTGTTTGGCCTCCTGGTATCTCAGTTTGCACTTCCTTGCTTCTCGAATCTGGTAACCTCTTTCTTCACCCCTGCCCTACCTCCTCAAAGCTCTCAGCCAGTTCCAATTTATGGTGCTTGACATCTCTGGGTGATCACTAATCTCATAAATCCCAGAGCACATAAGCAGCTTTGTACTTTCAAAGGGTAACCCTGTGCCAGCCAACCTGAAATCTTAGAATGGTGAACCCATAAATCTGAGGGTTCATATAAATCTACCCACTGAAGCCCCTACTCCCACTCCAGCAATTTCACAGATCAGGAATTTGAGGGATGGGAATTTGTGGGAGCATTTTATCAAGCGCTCATAGTTAGTAGAAAAACTGATATGTAAACCCTAGTTTCCTTTGATAAAATCCTTATTTTGCAAAAATGTCAAGCTTAGGGGACAGTTGCAAAAATAATACAAACCTCGCAAGGAGAACTGCAACACATCCCACCACCCAGATACCCAGACCTACCAAATTTAACATTTTGCCATATATGCTGTATAATTTCTCTTTCTCCATCCATCAATCAACAAGTCTATCAATCCATCATCTATCTATCTGTTTTCTACACATTTGAGAGGAGGTTGTATACATCATGCTCCTTGAATACATAATACGCCCATGTATATTTCCTAAAAATAAGGAGATTCACTTATATAACTGTCTTAAATATAGTTATCAAGTTCAAGCAATTTAGCATTGATACAAAGCTTAGAGTCTATATTCCATTTTTTCCATATGTCTCAATAATGTCCTTTTGAGACTTTCCCTCTGTTATTACAGACTGTCAAGGATCATGTATTGCTTTTAATTGTTATTGTGTCTTTAGTTGCTCTAAAACAGGTTTCTCGACTAAATCCTACACTAGCTTTCAACTCTCTTTCATTCAGGTTATAGTATTTGACTGCCTCTGACAACCAGTAGGAGATGTGATGAATATTTCCCAAAGATGGGATAAACCATAGACTGATTTTTCAATGGAAGTGGATTTAGGGGGAAAAGTTCCAATTTAGTACTTTCTTTTCTTCTCTTTCCATCCATTTTCACAGCCACCTGCAAACTTTGGCTGAGCCCTGGGAGTGAGGAGTGGTTCCCAATTCCCAGTCTTTCTCTTTCTACAGCTGTGGAGTTTAGTGAGTTGAACTGCAGTGCTTTTGAAAGTTCACTGTTCACTTTGCCACGACCAGCCTCTGTTGTAAATTTTCCTCCCTGAACACGTGACGATGCATGGCTTGACTATATATCCCAACTGCCGCAGCAGAGCTGTCAGAGCGCTGAGCCCGGCACAGAGGGAAATCGCTCCAGGACTTGGTATTTGAGGAATTCAGGACTTTGGAAGAATTTGTCTTTGGTAAGTTAGCCATGCTACTTTGCTTCATATACATACGAAAGATGGTTATTTCTGACAATTAGTAGATGATGCTTTCCTTTCTTTTCTTTCTGTTCTTTTTGTTGTTGTTGTTGTTCTAAGGAAACTTTTGAGTTTAGAAGCAAAATGTAAACTTTTTTTCTGGCTCAGTTACAAAAAGTTTCCCAATGACCAAAATGTTCTTTATTTTCATTATTCTGTCCTGCCTTGCATTGATTTTTCCTTTTCCTTTTTAAAAATTATCGAATTAATTTATGCTTACTTTATGAAACGCGAATAGTACAGACATGTATATACTAAAAAATGAAAGTCCTTCTTTCTCTTTCCTTAACCCCCCTCCCCCACCGCCCACTCCCACCCCTCCTCAGTAAGCCCTGTTAACTCTTTGGGGGGACCTCTTTCGCCCATTTCCCCATGCATTTGCAAGCTTTTTTGATAATGGAATTCTGCAAAGCTCCTGTGCAGCCTTCTCCGGGTACCACGGAACTGGGGAAGCGTTCTAACTGGCAGTTTTCCCCCCAGATCCTCGCCGAGCGAGCAGCGCTTCGATGCTGAGGATGGAGCCTCTGAACGCCACGCACCCCAGCCCCGCAGCTTCCAGCGGCCCCCTCGAGTCCCAGGTGCACGGCCGCGGCAGCAGCAGCAGCAACGGCAACGAATACTTCTACGTCCTGGTTGTCATGTCCTTCTATGGCATTTTCTTGATTGGAATCATGCTGGGCTACATGAAATCCAAGAGGAGGGAGAAGAAGTCCAGCCTTCTGCTGCTGTATAAAGACGAGGAGCGGCTCTGGGGGGAGGCCATGAAGCCCCTGCCCGTGGTGTCGGGCCTGAGATCCGTGCAGGTGCCCATGATGCTGAACATGCTGCAAGAGAGCGTGGCACCGGCCCTGTCCTGCACCCTCTGCTCCATGGAAGGGGACAGTGTGAGCTCCGAGTCCTCCTCCCCGGACGTGCATCTCACCATCCAGGAGGAGGCGGCAGACGATGAGCTGGGAGAGACTTCCGAGACGCCCCTCAACGAAAGCAGCGAAGGGTCCTCAGAAAACATCCATCAGAATTCCTAGCACCCCCAGGGCCTCTGCAGGTGGCCCCGTCAGCCAGCACCCTTAGAGAGAGGAAGGGCACTTTCCAAGTGTCTGGTGGCACTTTTCTAGTGCAGTGAAGAGACCCCCGGCGAGCCTCGGAATCGGGGTGGGGTGGGGGACAAGGCTCAGCCGGAGCCAGCAGCAGCAAGGAGTCTCTGACGTGTCTGTGGCTTGAACCGGCCACTGAAAAAACCCTGAAGACCTGCGGTCTCCACGTTTACTCTGGGGCCTGGGTGCTGGGGTTCCTGCTCCGAATTTTGCAGGCCCCTGCGTTTGCTGTCGTTTTGTCACTGGATGACCTCCGAAACTCCTGTATCACCTGCCCTCGCTGAGGGCTGTCAAATGCCTAAAGGCCATGCTAGGGGACTAGTGCAGATTTACTCATTTGCCCAGAGCTTTGTTCTTCTAGATCTGATTGGTTGTAAGTACCTCCACTGTGTACCTGGAGCACTAGCTCCTCGCCAGTCACAGAGCTCCTTTCAGAGGTCTTTTGGACTAGAGGGGAAATATTGATGGAGGAATTTCCATGGGAGAGAGCTGGAGATCTGAACAGGACCATTTGCATTCTGGAAGGGAAAAGAAATGCAACTTTTTAAGCTGTTCAAGTTGGCCAGAGTTATAAGAGATGATCTATTGTTTTGATTCCCTTTCCAACCTATGACTTTTAACTATGTGACTTGTCATCCAGCATTATAAGCTGAAATGCTTTTTTTTGGCTGGGAGGGCTAACCTAGAATCGAATCTGCATTCCTAATGGCCATGTGGGGACTCTTACTGCGGTTTCCAGAGGGGGTATTGGTGGGGTCGGACAAGGCCAAGCGCTAGCTCTGCTACTGCGCATTTTCCCAGCCTAATTTTCTGAGCTGGGAGAGGGAATTACGTGGGTCTCCCCAGTGTGGTATTTCGTCACGTAACCGAGACCTAGAAGGGCATTCTCAGGCAGAGTTTGTACGAAGCTGGGGTCCAAGTTCTGTGTTTCCTGGTCCAGAGCCCTGACACTCGTTTGCTGTGTGGTCCGGAGCATGTCATCAAGAGGCTTACTGCCTTCATGAGACTCCTCAAGGATCTGTGTCCCTGGGGGACCGGGAGGATGTCTTTAGATTTTGAAGACTCTGATAAATCCTGCATGGCCTGGGGTGAGGAAGCTTACGGAGAACAAAATATTTCCCCCTTGGCCAGTTGGCCTGAAAAAGGATCTGCTTCTTTTAAAGGAGCCGATGGACACTCAGGACATGTAACTGGGGAATTCAGGGCAAAACACCCACCCAACCCCGCCTAATTTTCCCTGGATTGAGCCGTAGAGACAGAGACCACATTTTATTCTGCAAAGTTCCCTAGGTGAGATTCCTGGTGGAGGGATGTTAATACTCCCTAAGGAAAGGAGGAGTCTAAAAACTCCTCAGGCATGCTTGATGATGTCTCCATGTTATTTCTGTGGTCCATAACTTCGTAGCAGACCATTTAGGCTCATGAATGCAAGGAGGAGGAGAAACACACCAAAAGGTCAGATTTAATTCTAGTTGCAAAACTTTTTTTCTGTTTTTAAATACAAACTCCCTGCATTGGAGACACAACAATCACTACTGTCTCCATGGAAGGGTTAACAGCTAGGAGCTGGTTTATCACTCTGCTTTAACACAGAGTTAGAGGACATTTATCTTTAGGGAAAAGGGCCCTCTGTTCACTTTAAGATTCAGTGTGGATTTGCTCCAAAGGGGGCTGTTTAAGCTGAAAGATGCCAAGTTAAGTTTGGCCCCTTGCCTGGAAATCACTTGAATTCTGAAACTTTACTGCAACGGACATGTGCATTGTCACATTTTCCATTGCTTTATCCTGAGGTTTGGTGCAAATCTATCTGCGCCTATTAAAAACTGATGTATATACTTCCTTCTTATTCTATTGAGTTGTGTAGAATTTTCTTCTGTATTTAACAGTTTGTAATTTTCACATTTTTTAATTTAAATAAACAAACACGGTTTCCTGGGAAGTCATGGATTGTTTCTTTAATCTTCAATGTAATTCCTGGCTGCTAAGAAATACAGATACCATCTCCAAGGCATCTCTGGATTTCGCACATTTTCCAAATCGGACTCTTTCTATGGCATATCTTATTTTTGCTTTTCTGCCTTAACCCCGAGGTGAGTGAGGCTTGACTTTTCTATCCTTCCATAGGATATGTGATGAATGTAAAACAAGCTTTGTAATGAATGGAAAACAAGCTGCAGTTGGTCATTCATCAACTTCTCAGCTTTTTCATTTAGTGGTTCTGGGGCCTTTGGACTTGACAACTGACTCTAAGATGTTACTCCAAATTTGGCTGCAAGAAAATGTTTGATTTGCATGTTGGCTTAGTAAATATGGTGCACACATGTGGTTCCAGTAGCACGGGTTAATGGGCAGGAAGTTACTGTATACATAGTAACACAAACTTATGCACAGTCTGAAGTACAAAGTCTTGAAGGTGAGATTGACTTTCCTTTTTCTGCCAATCTCTCCCCACCTAAGACTGATTTCTAGGCCCTTCCCACTTAGTTGGGTCTCCCACACTGGCCCAGAGGTTGAGGTGTGGACTATCTGCTGAAACCTCTTATTTGTGGTCTTATTTACATGGTCAGAAGAGCTAAAGAAAAATCAAGAAAATCCATAGCCCATTTTGAGTCATGTAGATGGTAAAAAGTGCCCTTTGCTTTTGTTTCCCTTTTTCCTGTGAGTTGACTTTTCTGGTTCAAGTTAATGTTTCCATCAAGTCCACAAAGAACTGTCTCCCAGTAGGGGAGTTACTTGGCTACAGTAAAGGGGATTGTGGATTCTTCCCAAATAATATCAAGGATCCAGCAGGTGGGTCCTTGAATCTTTTAAAAGATAAGAAGATTCTTTTCAATGATGAGAGACTCTCAATTGGCCTGAACTTTAATGACATTTGGTAAACAAGTGGTTAAGGAAAATTTTTTATCATGGGTAGAAGAAGAGGGAATTCTAAACTCTTAAGTGTCCTAAAAATATGCAGAGTATACTACGTCATTTTAAGGGAATATTTATTTTCTTAAAACAAAAAACAGAAAACAACAACAAAAAACTTCTAAGCAGAACCTAAGGCCCAAGGGGTTTGGTCCATGTGGATTTACTCATCCATGTGAAAAACTGAACAGGGGATTTGGCCTGTGCACTTAAGATGTTAGAAACATATTTTAAAGCATTTAAATGTTAGGGATGAGGTAAATGGATCATCTGCTGGTTCCATACTGTTCTAATTACACCTTTGCACGTCAAAATCAGGCAGAGATGCTGCAGAGGAAAAGATTTCTTTCATGGACTGAAACACAGGATCAAAACTACCGGGAAAGGGTGAACTTGGGCCAAGCAATGAGTGCTCTTGGCTCGTAGTTCTGTTTGGAAAGTGGACCCCATGGTACACTTCAGAGCTGCGACTGGAGGTTTTCGTGGTCAGGCATGCACTTCCAGAGCTCAGCTGAAGATGGGTCATTTATCATCCTGTAAAATGCTGCTCTGAGCCTAAATGCTGTGAAACAGATGGAGGATTGAGCGTCAAATGTAATTTATGCTCCAGGCTTAGACAGAGCACACTTTCGCTCAGTATCCTTACCCTAAAGTCTGGCTCACTGTGCAGGAGAGCATCACAGGGGAATATAGTGGGTCATGAGATTGGAGGCGGAATTGAGGGCTGGAGGGAGACCAATCAACTGTTCAATCAGAATAGTGGCTTGGCAGGAACTGGAATTCAGGCAGACACGGCTTAAATAGGGGCCTCCTAGGAGTTCAACCGGGTTATGTTTGGGTTTCTAGCAAAGCTTTGACACTGTCTTGCTCTCTAGCTCTGGCGAAGCTACCCAACTTCTCTGACCTGCAGTTTCTTTCTTTCACCATGCAGACAACATACTGACCTTTGTCTTTGGGAGCTATTACTGAAAAGAATCATGAGACATCCTGAGAAACACTGAGCACCACAGGAAACTAAAGGAATAGCAGCTTCAGGATTCTCCTTTTTATAATGTGTCCTGGGTATGCATTGGCAAATAAAGTCACAGACATATCCTCTTCCGTAGATGGTTTCCCTGGGAGATGGGAATTTAAGAAAAGGACACAGTTTGCTAAAGGAGAAGGGTCATAAGAAAAAAAAAAACACTGTCAAATTCTGCCTTCCCCTGTTTCTGAAATGTTTCCTCCCACACAGGAAGGAACAGTTTGGGATGTGAGCTGTTTCCATGGAGATAGCAAGCCAAGGTCACTTAATTGAAGGAGACTGTGGGCCCAGGGGTAATGGATCATTAGGATAACTTTATGAATTATGGTTTGGTCCATGGCTCAGGGCAATGAGCTTTGAGCTCTCTGTAGCTTCCATTCATGGGGGTCGGGGGGAGGGAGGAAATGCAGGGAAAAAAACTTTTCTTTTGTCCTGTACAAACCCGTCCTCTTTTTTAGCCTGAACTTCTTCTGCTTGTTCAACATAGAGCTAAGCTCTTGTTCTCCAGTCTTTTGAAATTTATTTCTTACCTTGCATTCTCTTGCTAAGAGACTTGATCAGAGAATTTTTCACATCAATAAGTGTGCCACTTTCCTAATCTTAATGTTGTCTTACTTCCTGTTCAAATATAGTGAATGACATATTATCTCTTTCCCACTCTCCTCTCCCCTCCTCTCTGGCTTCCTTCCTTTACACAAAAGGAAGCAAGAATGACAGTAACAACAATGAATAATACCTAGAAAGCACTTATTCCATGCCAAGCACAGACTTCATCTAATCTTTATAACCTTGTGCTTTGTGTCCGAGGGACTTCAGATATACTGGGATGTAACACCTACCCAAGCACCAAAGAAGTCATAATCTCCATATAGATGAATCCCAATAAGAATGCCTTGATTTCAGTTTAATTTATAACATTTGTTGAATATTCCTGTGTATGTGGCCTTTGGGCTCTAGGAAGGTGTACACATACATGGTTTGTCTCTGAACAGCTGGAAGACACTGCGGTGTGATTAAATGGACAAAATGTATTAATTACCTAATATTTGCTCTGCTCTGTGATGCATGCTTTCCTTTTGAAAATCTCATTTAATCTTTCCAAAGAAACTGTGAACTAGGTCTATAATACTGTAAACCAGATAAGAAACTTGAACTCAAGAAGTTAGCTGCAGGCCAGCCAGGCTTCAAAAGCAGATTTTCTTGTGTAAAATTTAGTATTTTTTTAATAAAGCAGTTTTATTGAGATATATAAACACACCATACACTCTACCCAAAGTGTAAAGTCAATGGCTTTTATTATAATCACAGAGTTCATCTTAGGGGCATACTTATTGATGTGAAGATGAATAATGTACATTCATCACCACTATCAATTTTAGGACATTTTCATTACTTCAAAAATTACCCGTTTGCAGTCACCTCTCAATCCCTCTATCCCTCCCCAGCCCTATATAACCACTAATCTAATTCTGTCTCTGTAGATGTATTTACTTTTACATTTTATCTAAATAGAATCATGCAAAATGTAGTAATTTGTGTCTGGTTTCTTTCCTTAGCATATGTTTATTTGAGATTATTACTATTTTTAATTAGAGAAGTTGTAGGTTTACAAAAAAGTCAGATAAAAAATAAAATGTTCCCATATACCCCCCCCATCGTTGACAGTTTGCATTAGTGTGGTACCTTTGTCACAACTGATGAAAGGGTATTGAAGTATTACTGTTAACTATAGCCCAGAGTTTACATTGGGTGTATTTTTTTCCATATGCCACCTTGTCATTAATACCTTGTAGTCGTGTTATCCAGTAATTATAATTCATGAAAGAACATTCTTATATTTGAACTATTAACCACAGCCCATCATCCACAATAGGGTTCACTGTGTTATACAATTCCATGTTTTGTCTTCTAACTTTCCTTCTAGTGACATATATGACCCCAAACTTCCCCTTTCAACCACTTCACAAACATAATTCAGTGCAGTTAATTATACTCACAATAATATGCTATACCATCACCACTATCCACTTTTAAACATTTACAGTCAACCTAAACAGAAATTCTTTGCAAATTAAGCATCAACTCCCATTCTCTACCCCCATTCTGTCTCCAGGAACCTATATTCCAGATTCTAACTCTAGGAGTTTGCTTTTTATAATTAGCTCATATCAGTGAAATCATACAAAATTTGTCCTTTTGTGTATGGCTTATTTCACTCAATGTAATGTCCACAAGTTCATCCATGTTGTTGCATGCATCAGAACTTCATTCCTTCTTACAGCTGAATAGTCCACTGTATGTATATACCACATTTTATTTACCCGTTCATTAATTGATGGACACGGGTTGCTTCCATCTTTTGGCAATTGTGCATAATGCACTATGAACATCGGTGTGCAATTGTTTGTTCAAGTCCTTGCTTTCAGTTCTTCTGGGTATATATCTAGTAGCAGGATGGCCAGATCATGTGCAGTTCTATACAAAGCTTCCTGAGGAATGACAAACTGTCTTCCACAGCAGCTATACCAGTTTCATTCCCATCAGCAGTGAATGAGTGTTCCTATTTCCCCACATCCTCTCCAACACTTGTAGTTTTCTGTTTTTCGATAGTGATTATTCTAGTGGGTGTGAAATGATATCTCGTGGTTTTGATTTGATTTCCCTAATAACTATGATGTTGGACATTTTTTCATGTGCTTTTTAGCCATTCATATTTCCTCTTTGGAGAAAAGTCTATTCAAGTCTTTTGCTTGTTTTTAATTGTGTTGTTATCTTCTTATTGTTGAATTGTAGGATTTCTTTGTATATTCTGGATATCAGACCCTTATTTATATTTCCTCTTTGCAGAAATGTCTATTCAAATATTTTTCCCATTTTTAAATTGCATTATTGTCTTTTTATTGTTGAGTTGTAGGGTTTCTTTGTATATTTTTGATATTAGACCCTTCTTAGATATGTGGTTTCCAAATATTTTCTCCAATTGTGTAGGTCATCTTTTCACTTTCTGGGCAAAGTTCTTTGATGGACAATAGTTTTTAATTTTAATCTGTTTTTTCTTTTGTTGCTTGTGCTTTGAGTCTAAGGTCTAAAAAACAATTGCTTACACAAGATCTTGGAGATGCTTCCTTACATTTTTTTTTTTTTAGGAGTTTTATGGTCCTGGCTCCATATTTAGGTCTTTCTTCCATTTTAAGTTAATTTTTGCATAAGGTGTGAGATAGGGGTCTCTTTCATTCTTTTGCATACAGATATCCAGGTCTCCTAGCACCATTTGCTGAAGAAAATTTCCTGTGCCAGTTGAGTGGACTTGTCAGCTTTGTAAAATATCAATTGGCTAAAGATGTGATGGTTTATTTCTGAACTCTCAATTTAATTTCTTTGGTCTTTATATATTTCTTTATATATTTATGTTAGTACCATGCTGTTTTGAAGGTACACTGTACCTTTGTAACATGATTTACAGTCAGGAAATGTGAGTTCTCCAACTTTTCTTTTTCAAAAAAAATTTTTTTTTCCATTTTGGGCCCCTTATCCTTCCAAATAAATTTGATAATTAGATTTTCCATTTCTGCAAAATAGGCTGTTGGAATTTTGATTGGGATCACATTGAATCTGGAAATCAATTTGGGTAGAATTGACATCTTAATGATAGTTACCCTTTCAGTCCATGAATATGGAATGTCCTTCCATTTATTTAGGTCTTTTAAAATTTCTTTTAGCAATATTTTGTAGTTTTCTGTATATAAGTCCTTTACATATTTGGTTAAATTTATACCTAGATATTTGATTCTTTTAGTTGCTATTACAAGTGGAATTTTTTTTCCTGATCTTCTCAGATTGTTCATTACTAGTGTATAGAAATAGTATTGACTTTTGAGTGCTGATCTTGTATCCTACCCCTTTGTTAAGCTTGTTTCTTAGCTCTAGTAGCTATGCTGTAGATTTTTCAAGACTTTATAAATACAGGATCATGTGCGAATAATGAAAGTTTTACTTCTTCCTTTCCAATTTGGATGCATTTTTTTTTCTTTTTTTTATCTACTCTAGCTAGAATTTCTAGCACAATGTTAAATAGCAGTGGTGGCAGTGGGTGTCCTTGTCTTGTTCCCAATCTTAGAAAGAAAGTTTTCAGTCTTTCAACATTGTGTACTATGTTACTTGTGGTTTTTAATATATGCCCTTTAACATATTAAGGAAATTTCCTTCCATTCCTATCTTTTGAAGTGTTTTTAAAAAGAAAGAATGCTGGATTTTTTCAAATGCCTTTTCTGGGTCAATCAAGATGATCATGTGGTTTTCCCCCTTTGATTTGTTGATGTGGTATATTACATTAATTTATTTTTTTGTGTGTATTGAATCATCCTTGCATATCTAGGGATACAACTCACCTAAATGTGCTATTAAATCCTATTTGCAAGTATTTTGTTGAGAATTTTTCATCTATATTCCTTAATGAAATTGATCTGTAATTTTATTCTCTTGGAATTTCATTATGTGGCTTTCGTATTAAGGTAATGTTGGCTTCATAAAATGAGTTAGGTAGTGTTCCCTCATCTTCAATTTTTTTGAAAAGTCTGAGCAGAATTGGCATTAATTTTTCTTGGAATAATTGGTAGAATTCAGCTGTGAAGCTATCTGGTCATGGATCTTTCTTTGTTGGGAGGTTTTTGATGACTGACTCTATCTCTGTACTTGCAATTGGTTTGTTATGTCTTCTATTTCTTCTCAAGTCAGTGTAGTTCATTGATATGTTTGTAGGTATTTTCTCATTTCATCTAGGTTATTTAATTTGTTGGCATACAATTGTTTATAGTATTCTCTTATGAGCCTTTTTATTTCTTTGGGTCAGTCTAATATCCCCCTATCATTTCTGATTTTATTAATTTGCATCTTTTCTCTTTGTCAATCTAGATAAAGGTTTGTTACTTCTCAAAGAACCAACTTTTGGTTTTATTTAATACTTTTTATTGTTTTTTCATTCTCAATTTCATTTATTTTTGCTCTTATCTTTTCTTTTGCTCACTTTGGGTTTAGTTTTCTGTTCTTTTTCTAGTTCTTCCAGATATGTATTTAGGTCTTTGATTTTAGCTCTTTTTTCTTTTTTAACATAAGCATTTGGAACAATAAATTTCCTCTTCAGGACTACCTTTTCTGGATCCCATAAGTTTTGCTATGTTGTGTTCTTGTTTTCATTTGTCTCAAGATATTTACTGAATTATCTTGCAATTTCTTCTTTGACACACTGATTGTTTAGGAGTGTGTAATTTAACTTCAATATATTTGTGAATTTTCCAGTTCTCCACATGTTATTGATTTCCAGCCTCATTCTATTATTGTCAGAGAAAGAGTTTTGTCTAATTTCAATCATTACAAATTTATTCAGACTTGTTTTGTGACCCAACATATGATCTATCTTGGAAAATGATCCATGAGCACTTAAAGAATTTATATCCTGCTGTTTTTGGGTGCAATTGTATTATTCAGGTTTTCTGTTTCCTTATTGAGCCACTATCTAGATGTTCTATCTACTGATGAGATGGGTATACTGACATCTCCAACTATTATTATAGGGACACCTACTTCTCCCTTCAGTTTTGCCAGTTTTTGTGCTGTGTATTTGGGGCACCATGATTAGGTGCATGAATATTATTTATGATTGTTACTTCTTCTTGGTGGGTTACCCCTTTTAATAATATATAGTGTCCTTCTTTGTCTTTTATAACAGTTTTGCATTTAAAGTCTATTTTGACAAATATTAGTATAGCTAAACTAGCTCTTTTTTTGGTTACTGTTTGTGTGAAATATCTTTTTCAAGTCTTTCACTTTCAACCAATCTGTGTCTTTGGGATTAAGGTGTATCTCTTATAGAACAGGATGTAGTTGAACCACACCTTTTTTATCTATTCTGCCAATCTGTGTCTTTTGATTGGGGAATTTACTTCATTGACATTCAATGTTGTTATTGTAAATGCAACACTTAATTCAGCCATTTTATTTTATTTTATTTTATATGCCATATCTTATTTTTGTCTCTCTTTTTTTTTATCCCTTTAGTTACTCTTACTCATAATCTTCCTTTCTATCCTCAACTCTAAACCTCTTTCTCCTATCTTTTCTTTTCAGCCTGAAGAACTCCCTTTAGTATTTCTTGTAGGGCACATCTCTTGTTGAAGAACTCTCTCAGTTTATTTATCTGTGACTATTTTAAACTCTCCCTTGATTTTGAAGGGCAGTTTTGCCAGATAAAGAATTCTTGGCTAACAATTTTTCTGTTTTAGTACTTGAATATATTATACTATTGTTTTCTAGCCTCCACAGTGTCTGATGTGAAATTGGCACTCAGACTTATTGCTGAGAGCTTGAATGTGATGAATCACTTTTATCTTACTGCTTTCAGGACTCTCCTTATTCTTGCATTCGACATTCTTATTAGTATGTGTCTCAGAGTAGACCTATCAGGATTCATTCAGTTTGGAATACATTGCTCTTCTTGGACATGTGTATTTATGTCTTTTGTAAGAGTTGGGAAATTTTCAGCCATTATTCCTCAAGTATTTGTTCTGTCCCCTTTCCTTTCTCTTCTCCTTCTGAGACACCCATCTTGTGTATGTTTTTGTGTTTTATGCTATCATTCAAATCTCTGAGACCCTGCTCAATTTTCCCATCAATTTTCTCTATATATTCTTCTGTATGTAAGATTTTGATTGTCCTCTCTTCTAGTTCACTTTCTTCTGCCTGTTCAAATCTGCTGTTTTATGCCTCTAGTGTATTTTAATCTCTTCTATTGGACATTTCATTCCATAATATCTGTTATATTTCTTTTTATACTTTCAAATTCTTCTTTATGCTCACTCAGTATTTTCTTAATATCCTTTATCTCTTTAGCTATATTTTCCTTCATCTACTTGTATTGATTTAGGAGATTTCTTTGAACATTCTTGATTAGTTGTTCAAAATTCTGTGCCTCCTCTAAAGTTTTGTTGCTTTAACTGGGCCATATTTTGTTTCTTTCAATTTTTCGCTGATGTTTAGGCATCTGATTATTTTTATGAGTTTACTCTGGAGTTTCTCTTGCCTAGGATTTTATTGTTGATTAACTTTGTTTTAAGGCTCTTCTTGGACACTTGGTTCAATTTATTCTAGACCTGTAGAATTGCTTGTGTTTAACTAAACAGATTTTTCCAATCCATCTTCATTTGATTATTGCCCTGGATATGTGGTAGACTTTTTAAGCTAGCACTATTTGTACAATTGTTTTAACCCTACAGGAGAAAGTTTTCTTTTTTCTGTTCTTTTTCTGGGAATCTTGATCTTTTCTGTTTGTTTTTGTTTTGCATCTATAATTTTTTTACACTAATTTCATTGCCTGTGGCTCCTTTTGCCAGGAGCGCAAATTCTGATAGGAAGGTCACCCTAGAGAGGAATTTCCCAGTTCAGTATTTCCCAGGCAAAACAGGGTAAGGGACCTGTGCTGGTTGAACAGAAGTATGCCCCCTAAGAAAAGCCATGTTTTGATATAAAACCCATTCCTTAAAGGTAGAATAATCTGTATTCAATACTGTATGTTTGAAACTGTAATGAGATTATCTTGCTGAATGATGTGATTTAGTTAAGAATGGTTGTTAAACTGGATTAGGGGATGATATGTCTCCACCCATTTGAGTGGGTCTTGATTAGTTTCTGAAGTCCTATAAAAGAGGAAACATTTTGGAGAAAGAGATTCAGAGAGAGCAGAGAATGCTGCAGCACCACGAAGCAGAGTCCACCAGCCAGCAACCTTTGGAGATGAAGAAGGAAGACACCTCCCGGGGAGCTTCATGAAACCAGAAGCCAGGAGAGAAAGCTAGAAGATGATGCTGTATTCGCCATGTGCCCTTCCAGCTGAGAGAGAAGCCCTGACTGTGTTCGCC
>PVIY010010449.1:0-68613 GCA_004026745.1 Myrmecophaga tridactyla
GCTCCTAGAGTCCATAATAGGAATGAGGCCTTATAATTCTTTTTATAAGAATTTATAATTCTTTTTTATAATAATTATAAAGACTATGGTGGGCTGATAATTAAAAAGTTTGGTGGATTCCTTTGAGGATCGAAGGAAAAAAAAGTATGAAATTATTAAACTTTCCCATGTGGGAAATCCTTAGTACCCTCTACACCATTGGGGACTCTAAAAAAAATAAGCTAAACCTTTGACTTTAAGGCTTTCCCTTATGAAACTTATACCGGTAGTGGAAAAACTGAGACTACTTATAACAAGGCCTACAGATTGTTTTCAGGAAAACTTTTTTGTTACGCAGATGTGGCCATTCACTCTCTAAGCCAACTCTGTAAGGAAATCATTACCCTCTTCCCTACATGGGGTGCGGCTTTCAGGGGTGAAAGTCTCCCCAACAACATGAGGCATGACTTCTTAGGATGAGTCTGACCCTGACACTGTGGGACTGACAATGCCTTCCTGACCAAAAAGGGGAAAAGAAGTGTAATAAAATAAGGCATCAGTTGCTAAGAGATCTCTAAATACCGTTAAGAGGCTATTCTGGAGACTACTCTTATGCAAGCTTCAGTTAGATGGTGCTAATTGCCATGGTTTGCTAAACCCCAACCAATGTCATTCCTGTCAACTCTTAAAAACACTTAGGGCATGAACTGAGACTCTATAAAAGTTCCATGCACTGTTTGCTTTCCTGAAACCTATAATTTCCAAAAAGTTCTTAGACCAGACAAATCCTGAAACCCAGAGGGACCAGCCTCTTCAAGATTATCATCTGACTACATTCCCCTATCCTTTAGTTTCACACCCCATCTCAACATGAAAATGTCAGAACAGACATTGCCTAAATATCCCTGTAGATTGGGAGAAGAATCAAAGAAGAAGGAAGAGTTATGACAAAGAAAGTAAGATTTAACAAATGGGTATGACTGCTGAATCATGATATTGATATTTCTTCTAGCTTCCAATGTTTTGGAGTAGTTAGAAGGAAAACTCTGAATAGTGAACATTAACCCATAACAGAGCCTGTTATGTAGCTACTTGCTGAAGTGTACTTTGAAAAGTATTTCTTTTTATTACTTTTCTCTGTATATATGTTTTATTTCACAATAATTTTTTTAAAGATGTGCATTGAAGAAAGCAAAGTTGGCTTTCATTAGAACCTTCACAAAATTGATCAGGTGGGCCATGGTCAAGAAGAGCTGAAAAACAGAAGTGAACTTGTGTCTGCTTCAAAATGAAGTATAATCAGTTAGCTGAGATTTGTATCAGAGAAAGAGATGAGGCAGAAACTGGCTTGGGTATGAAACACATGCCAGAATCATTTTTGTTTCAGTGGTCTTTTATTTTACAAAGATACCACACTTTGTGCATTTTGTATCCAAGATATTCTTCTTTCCTCCATCTATAATCCTTCTGCGTCAACATTTATTGACAGTGTTCATTTTTCAGGATGACTTAATGGATAACTTCGTGGAAACTCATTGAGTTGTCTGGATTTCTGAAGTTGGATGTCATAAAGTATTGATATATTTCCATTTTTAAATAAAAACCAAGTAAAATGTTTGGCATGTGAAGGTTTCCAGTTACCTTTATTGAAAAAATATAATAACAAATATATAATAACAGCTGAGCTTCTTCAAAAAATTACATTGCATAGTACTTAGGCATTATATTTGGATAGAAATATTTGTATTAGCTTGCCTTTTTTAGAGTACTCATTATGCCCATTACTGTAGCAACAGTTGTTTTAAAAAGAAAGAAAAGGAGAGATGGCATTCATTATTTCTTCATTTACATATGCATGTATAAATGTTTTAATTTTGTTTAATATTGTATTGTACAGTGATGTCAACTCTTAGAATTACAAATGCATGATTCTCAGCATTTTTCCTTGAAATGTATATCATATTATATGTGTAGGTAAGTAATTCTCAAAGTAAGGACAGGTGATAATATCAAATTGGGATTTTTATTTATGTACCTATCCCATTCAGAACACCTCATGTGGGGTACTAACTAGACAAATTGAAGAGATGTGGAAAGGAGAGAGATGGGAAGAGAATACATGTAGTCAAAAAAATAGTAGCATAACAATATAGGAGTTATAGAAGTTGCAGATAAATGAATAAACCAATTATATATCTACTGAAATAAGGAAACAGAAAGTTTTATGATATTCAACCAAATCTAAATTCAGGAACTGTATGTCCATATTCATTTCCACAATTTAGAAAATAAATGGATGTGATTTATAAACATATTTTTGAAAATTTAAGATTCATAAATTTTATATATAATGCTTGATAATTTAGTGATTTCTCACATCCTAAAACTAATATCCATGTTACAATTCAAAGAAAAATCAATATATTAACACTGATATTATAGTTATTGTTTTCAAATCACAAACAAACTGAAAGCCTCCCAAATTCAAAATGAAGGAAGTATAATTTTAATTTCATATTCAATCAAACTGGAATTGTCAATTATATTATGGATATACTTGACATTAAAATATACTTGCAAATTTTAAACACTGTTACACCCTTATAAGTCTTCATGAGAATAATAAAGAAAATATATTTTTCAGTTGATGGTTAAACTAAGAATGATTTTTTTTCTAAGGTAATTTTTGAAATTTACAGTGTAATATCAATATAACCATAGCTATAATTGCCTGAATAAACCCTGATAAAATTCATAAAATTTTCTCTATCAGAAAAAAATTGAAAAAAAAATGAAACAAGGCAAAATGACCTTATCTTTAAATGTCAGAACACTTCTCTAATGGATGCAAAAAGAGACACTAAAGTCAATGGCCTGATTCGATTATCACGCATAGAGCAAGTACTCAGTTTTAGGCACAGGCTCTAAACTCCAAAACAAGCAGATGTGGGGTGTCCTTGTGTACCTCACAGGTATTTGAAAATAAACTCACTACTGATTATTGCAATGTGTGAAGACAACTTGCCTGGATTCCAATCCCAGCTTTGCCTCTTGTAAGATTGTTCTGGGCAAGTTGCATGATCTTTTTCAAACCAAGTTGTCTCTTTTGTAAGATGAATGTAAAAGTTCTTCACGAGGTGTAAATAATAAAGAGTTTAAGTTTGGAAAAGCTTAAATAGCACCTGGCATATAGTAAATGCTCCATAAACGAAATCTTACTTTTATCATTTTATTATTACTATTTTAGAAACATCTCCTCCTATTCTGTGTTCCAAAAATACCCATCATCCCAAAGTAAAATTCTTCTGATAGTATCAAGAATATTTTTCACTACAGAAAAAAAGAGCCTTTAAATGTATAATACAGTGAAGCAGAATTATTTCTATTGATGTTTTCAGAGCTCTGAAATTGTTTTTCACAGACACAATATTGTGAGCCTTGACCTTTGAATCAAAGTATAAAGTTGCCCTGTGTATTCAGACTTTTGTCTGAAAGACATGGAAGGATCAATCAGGTAGAAGAGTGATTAAAGCTGAGTTCTCTTCTGTATATTTACCTAGAGGCAAAATCAATGAGCATCCCCAGTTAATAATAAAAACTGATAAATGAATAAATAACCACATACATATTTGAAAGCTATGCCCCAACCTTGAGGCTGCTGCCAGTCAGTTGTTGATAGACTGATTCCTACGCATAAAGTTTTGAAGTATATCTTTGATGACAACATGTAATGCAAACTGCTTTATTTCTTTTGAGAGAACAAATAACTATCTTTTTGTCTCAATGCTATTAGTTTGAAAACGGTCCTAAAGAAAGGCAAGGAGACCAGAGCATATTGAATTTATGAAACAAAATAGCCCAAAATGTTACCACTGAAAAGCTTCATTATCATGCCAATCATGTTAAAAAATGAACTCTAATTCAAAAAAATTTTTAAAAACCCTCTTTTATTTTCCCTGGTGTGTGGCTGATTTTTAACGTTAGTCAAATGACATTTTATTGAAATCAAAATTGAATTTGATACGTGTGCAGGAAAATAATCAGGCATTTTATGGACCAGAAGAAAAAGCAATATTGTGAGGCATGAGGCATATGGCATTCTGTTTCTTTTATTTGCATTCATATGTAGCAAAATGACCCATTAATATAATTCTGTGCATTCTCTTAATGAATGTTAACCCTTGCTACAGAGTAAAATATATTTTCCACTTGTTACATGTGACAGTATTTTACAATAATGAAGACTGCTGATTATGATTCAGGGACCAAGGGAATACTTTGGTATCTTCATTTCATAAAGAAATGAGAACGGTAATGGAAAACTTCTAAAAAGTTTAATGTTATATCAATTTGCTTATGATTTTGCTATAACATTGCCATGTTTAGTTATTTCTGATACAAATCATTAGCGAATTCTATTGGTATTATCTTTAGGCCAGATTATTCTAAAATGCTTAAATAGTGTAGAATTCATATTGACCTCTCAGACATAGATTTAATTTTGACAAATGCTAAAGGGTACCAAGTTTATGGCAGAAATAATGAGGCCTGTTCTGCTTCAGAAAACTAACTCCATGGTGGTTTATGAAAAAACATGATGTTAGAACTAATTGGGATTGAAATAAATTTCTCCAGTTTTCTTTGTTTTGGAGCTGATCAATGTTTTAATTATATACTATTTGCAAACTAAATTTCATGATGCTGTTTTATTGAATATAGCTGTTTTTACCAAGGCAGTAAATGTAGAATATTTCTTTTAAAATATTTGAAAATAAATAGCTGTGAAATATAATTAGGAAAATAGAAAAAAGTGGAATATGATATTTTGAATATTAAATCTTATCTTCATCCACACAAGAAGAGATAACCTCTTTGGGTATAGAAGTTTACATAAGGAAGCAGTGTCTTAGTGCAGTGGTAGAGATGTAGAGATTGGGGTTTAGGCCTGTAGATGTTTGTTTTGACTAAAGTTTATGGCATATGTACCTTGAATTATATACCACCAAAAACATGTTCTTAATCTTACTCCTTTCCTGTGGTTTTGAACCCATTGTGAATAGGACCTTTTAAAGATATTTTTAATTAAGATATGGCTAACCAAATCAGGTTGTGTTTTAATAGAGAATCCAGGAGTCCTTTACAGTGTGACATTCAGACATAGAAAGAGAAAGCCATGGGAAAAGTCAACTGAACCTGCAAGAAAAAGGAGAAGACATGGCAGCATGATGGGAAATCCAAGGAACCACAAGGATCACCTGCCAGCCAGAATGCTACCAATCATGGTCTAGAAAGCAAGCATTCTAGTGTCTGAACTGTGAGCCAATAAATTCCTGTTGTAAAGTCAACCCATTGTGCAGCATTTGTCTTAGCAGACAGGGAACTAGAGGGTTTTACTATGGAACGTGTAGTGCAATGAGACAGTTATAAATATTAGCTATACTCTGTGTGACCAGTTACAGAATCAAGGACTGTAGGGGTTATGAATGTTCCTTCCGTGTTTTGTTATAATATGCTTGTGCATATATCTATATACACAAGATATTTACACATATCTATATAAACAAAAAAAATCTTTGTTTTCTTCCCTTTCATATGCTTCCATAATATAACATGAGTTTTATTAATTTTGTGTCATAGTATTTGTTTCAGGATATCCAGTTTCAAACTGAGTATTACCCAAGGACTTGAACCACTCTTTGGGGAAAGACTTTGTGTATTTCTAGTTGTATGCACACACGGTGAATTATATTAGATGAAAGTATTACTATGTTATTGTTTTTCTTTAGAGATGAAGTATGGTTTGTGGAGAATGCATATGGGTGCCAAGATGATGACGGATGGACTGTAATGACATTTCATCTGTCAACTTGGCTAGGTGTATTCAATAATTTGGTCAAGCAATTATTGGCCTGATTGTTATTGTGAGGGTTAATTTCATGGCTTTTAAAATTTTAATTAGTTAATTTTATCTATGGCTGATTACATCTACCTTAAAAAAAGAGATTGCCTTCAGCAATGAGAGGAATTTCCTCATACAGGTCATTGAGGGCCTTAAAAAAAGAACCGATGATTTTAACAGTCTTAATGAATTTTTATCTCTACTTGAGGTGGACAACTTCTCTTGGTCTGTTCCCATCTTCGTCAGAATTCTAAACTTGTGGCTTAACCTAGGAAATTCAAAGAATTTCTGATTTGTAGACTACCCTACAGAATTCAGATTTGCTAATCCCTATGGTCACGTGAACCAATTCCTTTAATAAGTACCTTAATATTTCCATATATACACTATTGATTTATTTCTTCTGTGGCAAACCCAACTAATATAGTATATGAACTAAGAATATAAGGAACCAGAGAATATATCTGAGATTTCCCACAATTTATAGGGAAAGCAAAAAAAGTCATTAAAATTTGTTAATCTGGGATGAAAAAAGAAAGTAATAGCTAAATTGATACATAAGCATGCTATGAGAAAACAGATTTTAAAACCCTGGGCTGGGAATGAATATATGTAATAAGAAAGGGATCAATGGTATTAAACTACAGAGTTAATGGTTGAATAGCCTCAGAGAAGATATTAGATTTGGCAATGTAGTTACTGGAATTTCAGTAGACCTGGAGTTATTAAAAAGATTTTGATTAGACAGGGACTAATGGTGAATGAAGAAAATGGAAATAGTATAGTTTCATTTTACAAGAAACTTAGTGAAGAAGGGTAGGAGAAAGAAAGAAGGGTGTATTCAAGGAGAAAGCAGATTACTTTTCAGTTTTTTTTAGCATGAGAGAGTTTTAAAATATTTGCAGACAGAAGAGAAGAAGACAATGAAGTGAAAAAATTGAAAAGACAGTAAACATGAACTGATTAATAAAGTGAGGTCTTGGTAAGATCTAAGAAGACTAACAATCAAGTTTAGAAGCATAGATATGAGGAAGTAGGCACGACCTAGGGGAAAAACAAATCTAATATTTTGTGAGGTGAGTACCAAATTACTTATTTAAAAGAATGGTACAAATGAAAGAACTTGGTAGATTTTTATTTGCTTGTTTGCTTGTTTTTATTATTGAAATTGTAGGTTTAGAGAAAAATCATTTATAAAAAAATCTGAGTTCCAACATAGCAACCTGTTGTTAATAACCTGGATTAGTGTAATCCATCCCCTGCTGGCAATGGTGCCAGTTGAGCACCATTCCAGGTTTGGGGGTTCTACAGCTAAAAGAATTTAGAAACAAGAGAGCCAGTAGGAACATGTGAAGTAAAGTTTATTAAAGAGAAAGAGAAAGAACACATTTTAAAGAATTTAACACAGATATGTTCAAGGAAGAAACACGTACTGAGTGGAATGGGTTAGTTGGTTTTATAGGATGTTTTGTTGGTTGCAGGTTTCCATAGTAACCTTTGAGCACCAGATGTCTTCTTTGTGCAAGTTCTCACAGTGACCTTGGGACACCAGGTGTCTTCTTTGTTGTAGGGGAAGATAGCTATCAGAACCTGTGGTTGGCCATCACATACCCAAAGTTTGTCTTTGGGCAGATGTTTAACAACCTTTATGATCCCATGCTTTCTTTTATTAACTAAGAATTTGCTTTGAGCACATGATTTTAAAGGTTTTATGGTTTGGGGATATTTCAATGGTTTGGGGAAGTTTCAGGGCTGCAGGCGGAATTTTTGTCCCATGAGGTTTGCAGCTATGTATTAACTCTTTTGAAGTTGAATAGAGGACCACAGGGACCACATCCTTGATGCCCTATTCTATCCTGCCTCATTAGGTTGGTATATTAGTACTAATTAATGAAAGACTATTTTTATACCTGTTCTATTAATTATAATCAATCATAAACAATAGGGTTTACTGTACAGTCCTATGCTGTATTCATTTGTGTTGCACAGTCCTATGCTGTATTTTTAATTTTTTTTCTAGTAGCATGTACAACCTAAAGTTTTTCCTCTTGTTCACATTCAAATATGGAATTCAATGCTGTTAAAAACTATCCCAATATTATGCTACCATCACCACCATGCATTGCCAAAACTTTTCCATCAAACCAAATTAATGGTACAATTTAACAATCAACTGCCATTCTTGACCCTGAACCCAGCACCCGGTAATCAATACTATGAATTTGCTTCTTGTAATTACTTCATAACATTGAAGACATATAATATTTGTCCCATGATATCTGGCTTATTTCACTCAATATGAAGTCTTCAAGGCTTATCCATTTTGTGATGCATATTCAGAATTTCATGCTTTTTTCCAGCTGAATTTGTTCAATTATATGTATATAAAACATTTTATTTATCCATTCATTGGTTAATAGACCTTTGGGTTGCTTCCACCGTTTAACAATTGTGAATAGTGTTGCTATGAGCATTGATGTGTAAATATCTGTTTAATTTTCTGTTTTCAAATCTTTTGGATGTATACCTAGAAGTGGAATTGCCAGTTCACATGGTAAACTTGCCCTTAACTTTCTGAGGAACTATCAAACTCTGTTCCACAGTGGCTTCATTATTTGACATCCCCACCAACCAAGGAATGAATGTTACTACTTCTCTACATACTCTCAAACACTTGTAATTTTCAGGATTTAAATAGTATCTATACTAATAGTTGTGAAATGGCATTTCATTATGGCTTTGATTTTCACTTTCCTAATTGCTAATGAAGTTGAACATGTTTTCATGTATTTTCAGCCGCTTGCATCTCTTCTTTGGAGATATACTTTATTCAGGTCTTTTGCCAAGTTTTCAATTGGGTTATTTGTCTCTTTACTGTTGAGTTGCAGAATTTCTTTTCACCTTCTAGATATTAAACCCTTATTGGATATGAGGTTTCCAAATATAGGTTGTCTTTTTACTTTCATGATAAAGTCTTTTGAGGCAAAAAATAATTTAACTTTGATGAAATCCTATTTACCTATTTTTTTTTCATTGCCTGCACTTTGGGTATAAAGTCTGAGAAACCATTGCCTAACATAAAGTCCAAAAGATGCTTCCCTATATTTTCTTCTAGAGTTTTAAAATCTTGTTTCTTAAGTGATGTGATGGTGGTTCAATGGCAGAATCCTCACCTGCCAAGCCAGATACCCAGTTAGATTCCTGGTGCCAGCCCATGCAAGGAAAAAAAAAATCTTGTTTCTTGTATTTATGTCTTTGATTCATTTTGAGTTGACTTTTGTAGATGATATGAAATACAGTTCTACCTTCATTCTCTTGTTTGTGGACATCCGGTTTTACCAGTGTCATTTTATGAAGAGACAATTCTTTCCCAATTGAGTGGAATTGGCACTAATAAAATATCATATGGTCATAAATGTGATAGTTAATTTCTGAATCCTCAATTAAACCCCACTGATACTATATTATGTACTTGTGCCAGTACCATACTGTTTTGATTACTGTGATTTTGTAATATTTATTAATATCAAGAAGTATGCATCCACTGACTTTGTTCCTTTTTTATGATGGCTTTGATTATTCATGGTTACTTATGTTTCTGTGCAGATGTGATGATTTGCTTTTTTCATTTCTGCAAAGAATACTGTTGGAATTTTGATTGGATTCATTGAATCTGTAAATCGCTTTGGGTAGAATTGACATATTAATAGTATTTAGTCTTCTAAACCATGAAAACAAAATATCCTTCCATTATTTATGTTTTCTGTTACTACTTTTAGCAATGTACATGTAATTCTGTGTACATGTTCTTTTCATTCTTGTTTAGATTTGTTCCTTTTTATTTGATTCTTTTAATTGCTATTGTACTATTGTAAATACAGTATTTTTTTCTTGATTTCATCTTCAGATTATTCATTGCTAATGTTTAGAAACACTGCTGAATTTGCACATTGATCTTAATTCGATCACTTTACTTAATTTGTTTATTAGTTCTGGTAGCATTGTTGAGGATTTTTCAGGATTCATTCTATATAAGAGCATGTAATTTGCAAATAAGGAAATTTTCATTTTTTTCTTTTCCAATATGGCTGCATTTTCTTTCTTTTTTTTGCCTAAATGGTCTAGCTAGAACTTACAGTACAATGTTGAATAACATTGTTGACAATGGACATCTTTGTCCTGTTTCTGATGTTAGAGGGAAAACTTTCAGTCTTTCAACCTTGAGTATGATGTTCACTGTGAGCTTTTCATATATGTCCTTTATCATGTTGAGGAAGTGTCCTTTCATTTCCAGTGCTCAAAGAGTTTTTGTCAAGAAGTACAGCTGAATTTTGTTAAACGCCTTTTCTGCATAATTTTAGATGATCGTGTGTTTCTTCTTCCTTTCTTCTGTCAATGTGTGTTCATTTGGGCCCGTTGGGTGCTCCTATGGCCATGTTTCCTACCAGGGAATGTATTATAGGAATTGCTACCCATCCCACTCAACACTCCTGCAATGGCTGAGAGGATATGCTCCCCCATCCCAGAAAATTCTGGCCACTATGATTGCATTAGTGGTGGACCATACACACTCAGTGACCCCATTTTCTTGCCATATTGTCCAACAGTAGTAATACTGCCTCCAGGGTGTAGAAAAAGAGTTACTGAATTCATAAAGGACCTTCCATCTGTGAATTTCCTCCACTCCAACATCTCTCCTTATCAAAGCCTGTTGTGGCCTGTGAAAAAGGTAAATGGAGCATAGTGGCTAACCATAGACTATTGGCACCTAAATGCAGAACTGCTTCTTTGGCATCCATTATTCCAGAACATTGTGCAATTTGCATATTAGCACTAGCGTATTCCTCATCTCAATGTACTCCTGGAACTCCTTTATTGGGTGACATAAAAAGCAGTTACATTGCACAGGAGAATGGAAGAGGAGCAGTCTCTCCAAGAAGCAAAAACAGCTCTTTCAGCTGCCCTGACCTTCAAAATTTTGATCTCTGTTCTAGCTGCAGATTTCTGACACCCAAATCCATGCCAACTGTTCTTGCTGGCTGGAGGAGTGTGCAATAGGAATTAGTAGACTTCTGGATTTGGGACCAAGATGTTTTCAGATACAGCCCAGGGCTACTTCCCTTTTAAGAGGCAACTTCTGGTGGGTTATTGGGCCTTGGCAGAAATGCAAATGATCACTGAGAGCTCTTGGGTATTCCAGAAATCACCGACATGTTCTGGGTCTGAGATAAATAGGGTGTTCATCCAGATAGTACCCATAATAGAGTTCATCAAGGTTTTTATATATTCAGGATCATGCTTGCCCAGGCCCCCAGAGGGCAGGTGACAGAGTACCACCTCAACAATGATCCTGTTGTATCACCAGATGAATAACTTTCCCTTCTTGCATTGTTATCCTGGGAACCCTGAGTCAAGGATGCCTCACCAGATGCTCAGAACTGGTTTACTAAACAATCAACCAAGCTGAAGCCATCTGGCATGCACTGAGCAGCAACCACTACTTCTCTTGCCCTGAAAACTCACTTACAGGATGCACTGTCTGTCTTACTAGGGCTTTCTGGAAGCCGAACTCAGCAGTTCCCAAAAAGGAAACCTTCAGGCCTTATCATGCTTCCTAGAACAGGGAGGAGATGAGGCGTGGGAAGGAACCCAGATTTGCTATTCATCTGTCCTTAAATCTATCAAAATGAGGATTTTCCCTGAAAGGGGGAATAAAGTCACACCATTAGAGACTCTCCCTTTTAGCCACTGTCAGGGGCTCATCCTGCCTTTTACTTCATTTCACCCTTCCCACAATTCCCAGAGTGGTAGGAGTAGGCTAGGTGAGGTTATAGCTCAAGTCTAGGGACAGTCAGATTGGGTAGCCTTAGTAGGAAAGGATAAGTTTCTCCAAATAGGCCAAAAAAAAAAAAAGTGTTTCCCATAGAAAATGGCTGCACAACTGCCCTGAAAGGACCATTACTACTTCCTCCCCCTGTTTTCTACAGATTTGACACAGCAGCAACCTGGAAAGAAAACACCATCTTCTAGCTAATCTAGGCCATCAAGACAGAGGGAACCTGATTGACTGCTGGATATGCTATGCTTCTCCCACTTCCCCTCTTTGCCAAATCTAGATTGACACTTAAGGAGCTGATATCCCCTGCCTCATGTCTGAATTAACATTAAGAATTCTTTCATTTATGCCCTATGACAAAGATGACAGTACAGCCTTTGACGGTGCAATCTTTTTTCCCAAACCTTTGGAAAATGCGTTGTGATGCAACAACTCCCGATGTAATGAAACTGACAAATGGCTCAGTTATCTTTCCAATTTAGTATCTTGAGCAAAGCATGATTTTCCTGTGGGGGTTCATGATACTCAATTTGCCTCTTTTGGCAGATCATTATTGCCCTGGCTGGGAGTAAGCACCAATGAACACATGATAGACAATCTGTCATCCACCTTGGCTAACATTGCCAAGATCACAGCACAATCCCTCTAGGCTCAGCAAAAATCATTAGACTCTCTAGCCAAAGTAATGTTTGATAATCATAGTGACTTCCTCCTGGCCCAACAAGGAGATGCAGGTGCTATTGCTAATACTTCCTGTTATGCTATGGGTGGGTTAAAACCTCAGAGAAGGTAGAATAGGAAGTGGTAAAAGTCAAATGGTAAGTCAACTGGCTGCAATGATTACAGATTCTATGTGGCACCTCCATAGCTGTCTCCTAGGGGATTAGAAGGGATAGATTACAACCACTACTTCAGACAGGCCTGACCACCATGCTTGGTATGATGGCATGCAGAGGTGAAGTTCTCCTAATGTGCTGCAGCTGTTGGTGTTCCCAAACCAATATTGTCTCCACCTTCATGTCTGAGGTAGGAGTTGAGCTTATGTTGTGGAAACTAATGGACAGTGCAGGCTAGGCCTGGTGAAGAGGCTGAGGGTTAGACTGCAGGATAAATCAGGGACACGCAAGACCATATCCCAGCCCTTGCCTACATTCATCTCTTTTACTATTGTGTGCAGATGTTTCAATTCCACAGACTGGGGGAGATGTTAGGCTTAATGAAAAGGCCTTTATGAAATGAAAATTAAGAACAAAAAGTTTGAGATGCTTGTCAGCGGGGGAATTCTCAGTGGCAGAACTCTCCCCCCTGGGTTGTATATATACCCTGCCCTCAGGCAGCATAGATGCTGCCTCTTCTCTCCAATGCTGAGTGTGGCATGTGGAGCTGCCACCCACCAAAAGACCAGCCATGATGGGGTCTTCTTCCTTAGATCTTTTAGATCCTTTGTGCTGTAAGTAATAAAATGGTCATTTCCTGAAGGTTTCTGTTGTTCCTGGGCCAATAAATTCCTGTCTGTTTGTTTAAGCCAGTCCACTGTGCAGTACTTGTTACAGAAGTCTGGTAAACTAAGAGATTGGCTATCCTTTTCAAATGTGACTAAGACATCCAAAAACTAAACTCACTGAATGGATTACTGGCATGAGGGTTACCACTGTAATCTGTTTCTCTAAAATTATTTAGAAGGAAACAGACTTGGAGTTGGCTGAGAATAAAAAGAGAAAAAGTAAACTGCAAATAAAGAGGACAGGCACTTACTTTTAGAATTTCTATGAGAGGAACATGGTTTGGCACTGTTACCAAGAAACTAACTGGTTACATTTAAAGTGTTTTTGGAAGAGATACAGATGTCTTTTGAATATGACACTGAGCAGAAATTTTCTTTAAGGTAAAAGGCAGCGTTTCAGTTAGTTTAACAAAAAAACCTTAATAATAGATAACATTTCTAGATCATTTGCTATGTGCCAGTTTACTCTGGTTATTATGATTTTTGTATCATTCCCCTTTCTGCTGAGGAGGAAGATGAAATATATAAATTGTAGTTGTTCATATTCATGTGGTAGAGCTGAGAGTAATAGATTGGATCTGAGACAAATGCACAAATAAGAAAAGATGGGTGGAGTGTCAGTTGTATCCAAAGGACTAAGGAATGTCAGAATAAGAGTGGATGGTCCTGAGTTTTAGCACCAAAAAAAAAAAAAGAGAAAAAAAACGAGTGGATGGTGAGCTGTATATCTGACACATTGCCAAGGGGCATGGGACCAAAGAACGTATATGCAACTTTTATGAATGAAATTGAGGGTGCCATGGTCAAGCCAGGAGAAAGGATACAAGAATAATCAATCAAAGGATGGTAATATTGATACTGCAACTGGAATAGAAGTATAAAATCAAGTAGTAAAAATGGAGATGGCAAGAAATAAAAATAATCCGTCAGTTAAATTTAAGTTGGAACTTTAGGAATATTATTTTGGGTGTTATTGTTTTTTCAAATGTTCCTAGTGAGCATTTACCTGTCAGGTTTCTTTAAGGTGGCCAGGATAGATTGGATCAAATAATATAAAGCAGATATATATGAATGATGCAAGAAAGAAACAAAATGTTATGATGCTTAAAAGAAGTGAACCAACATATGAAATATGGGAAAAATTTTCAAAGAAATTATGAGTTAAAACAAGCCTTATAAAATAAATGGAGATTTAATTATCTAAATTATTATTTCAGACTTAAAATCGCATTTTCAAGAATTTGGTGCAATAAAATATACAATATTATTTATGTTGAATAAATAAACTAGCATATATATAAGATATATTAAAAGCAATATACATATGTATTTTTCAATAAATATATTCAACATATGCCGTTCAATATATGTATAAATTTTAATATACTTTAAATATATTCAGTAATCTAAAAAAGTATATCTTACCTTATTGATTTTATATTTATAAATGTATTTAATATAAAGCATAATTTAAAACTGCATGATTTAACAATGAATCTATTTACATAGTAATCATTTTGCATAAATGTGTGCCTTTTCATGGGACTGTAGATATTATCTACATGTTATATCCTCCCTGCAATATTTTAAGTCCTATTTTTTTTATTTTCATGCATGGTCTAAAAATCGAACCCTAGTCTACCTGGCATGAAAGGTGAATATTGCACCTGTGAACCACTTGTGACCAAGTTCTCCCTGCAATATTTTAAGTTGATTAATTCCAGCTGATGTTTAGGAGTAAGTTGAGTCAATTATTTTCATTGTATCCAGTGTTTAATGACTCTAAATTTTTCAAAATTAGATTGTTTAATAATTCACAAACAAGCCTCACACTTCATTACAGATTTATTTACTTTTTGTTTTCATTCTATTTAATAGGGTGTTTTAATCATTTATTCTATTTAATCATGTCTTTGGTTACTGGTGTTTTATCATCTTATACTTAGGCATATATATTTTTACTCTATTTTTCATTGATAATCGTATTATAACTTACCCTAATAGTTATGGTTTAATTTTAAACTAATTAGGATCATTTAACTCCTTATCCCCTTCAGGCAACAAATCAGTATCAATATTTAGTGATTTGAAATTGATTTTATATCATACCAATTTATCTGTTTCATTAAAAATGCCTTATTTCAAGAAATAAATCTAGCTATCTAGATTTGCACACTTTCTGTTCTCTCATTTAAGGCAACTCTTAGCCTCCAACAATTGAACTGTGGCCAATATTCATGGATTCATATTTTTTCAAACTTTTGGCACATCTATTTTTATCTAGTCCCATAATTATAAGTATTGGGCTTAAGCCATGCATCGCCAAACAACAATAACCTACTTTGTCCTCTGTTTCTATTAATAAAGTCTCTATCTTATTGCCCTGTGCCTGAACACTGGACAGGATATAGTGATTATCACTTAGTTCCCCTAACTATGGCTCCACTTTTTTATTATCTGACACATTCTCAGGTTCTCCACCTCCCCTACCAGGGTTACTGTGTATTGTGATCTTTGTTATTTCACTTTGTGCACTGTTTTTAGCTCCTTTGTTGCACAATATATTAAACAAGGATACCAGCAATGCTTTCTGATTTTTGGAACGATTATTCCCAAATCTTTTGGAAATAAACTTGTGTCTTGTAAATGCTGATACATGTTACCAATAATTATTGTAAATATTATGCATTTCTATGTTATCTCACATAGAATATCCATGACATCATTAGCATTGTTTTAGAGTAGTAGCCATTGATGCAGGCATAAGAGTATTCAGGATCTAATTAAATGCATTTGAAATACCATTATAAAGAAAGGAAATCACTTAAAATCTAGCCTTAAGGTTTCTAGCTGGAGAAAAATTTAAAAAATAATAAGCTCAAGCAGGCACCAGAATAACTAATTTAAGGAAGTGAGTATAGATGTATAAAGAACGTAGAGACAAGCTTCCCTTTATGAAATATGCTAAGAATATATCAAATCAAGAGATGAGAAAGGAACTGAGCAGGTGAAGTTTTATGAACATGAAGAGAATGGAATTGCAGATATTAATAGTATCTATAAAAAGCCCTAGTGTGTTTATAGTTGGAAACAATCATGATGGATATATATATATATATTCAAAATCTACTCTGATGTGTACAAAACCATACAATAGCTTTAACTTTTGTCCACCCACAAACAACAAAATTACATAGAAATCTCAATCTGGAATAGGAATCTTCACTTGTGTGAGATGATAAATAAATTTTCTCCAGACAGTATCTTTAAAGCACTCAAAGATTTAAAAACAAATAAACAAATTAAGACATAAATAAAATCCATATTATTTCTTTCGTTCTAGTTTAGAATAATGTGTATATGATTGTTAATGAGAATGGTTTTAATGTTTAAGAGAATCTGTCATATTAGATAATAAAGTAGATTAAGATGTGAATCTAATTTAAAATGCCATTGAATTTATATTTGTGGCAATGTTGGATTAGCTCGTACTGGAGTAAACCTCCTGCAGGTGGCAAATATAAACTTTGGAGAAAAAATAAATAAAATTGAAATCACTGAAGGAAAATAAAAGCAGGAAAAAAAAAAAACCTTGATGAAATTTGGTTCTTTAGAGAACTGCACTGGCGACATATACATATAAATGGCTCCTCACTTGATTGGCAAGTCCCCAAACCACATTGTGTAGAATGGCTGTGTGTTAGTTAGATTCAGTTGTCAACTTGGCCAGGTGAGCATACCTAGTTTTGTTGCTGTGGACATAAGCCAATGGTACGTGAACCTCATCTGTTGCTAATTACATCTGCAGTCAGGTAGGAGGCATGTCTGCTGCAAAGAGTGAGGTTTGACTTAATTGGCGGGAGCTTAAATGAGAGATCGCAATGTAGCACAGCCTAAGCAGCTCTGCATTTCTCATCTCAGCACTTGCAGCTCAGCCCAGGCCTTTGGAGATGCAGAAAGAAGCCCCGCCCCGGGAAAGTTGTTGGAACCCAGGGGCCTGGAGAGAAGACCAGCAGAGACCATCCTGTGCCTTCCACGTAAGAAAGAGTCTCAGTGGAAAGTTAGCTACCTTTCCTCTGAAGAACTAACAAAATAAATCCCCTTTTATTAAAAGCTAATCCGTCTCTGGTGTGTTGCATTCCAGCAGCTAGCAAACTAGAACAGGCTGGAACTCAAGCAAATAGACATATATAGTCTACATGGCTTGAGGAATCTGAGAAAAGAATTTGAGACTAATGGAATATCTGGAAAATGAGTGGGAAAATCTGGAGAGTAGGAACTCAAGGAAATGTGAATCTCCAAAACTGGATAAGAACGATATCCAAACCCCTAACCCCTTAGCTTTGCATGCATGGAGGAGACTGCAAGGTTCTCAGCCAAAGGAAGAGTTGGAAGGCTGAATGAATGGAACTGTTTTGCCTGTTAACATTTGCAAATGTTATTGAGTTCAGAGTCTGTCCAGCTAAATTAATTACCTTATGGAAAAACAAGAAAAATGAACAGTCTTTAGAGGCATGTAATGGATTCAGAATATTTAAAATATGTCAGTTTCAAATTCCAGTATATAACAAAAGATTACTAGATATGTGAAAAAATAAGCAAATGTGGCCCATAACACAAAGAAAAAGCAATAGAGAGAAACAGATGCTCAATGACCTAGATGATGGAATTAGTAGAATAATACTTTTAAGCAACATTTGTGAATATGCTTAATGCTTAAAAGAAACCATGGCCATTATGAATAAACTGGTGGTGGGGAATCCTAACCAAGAAATAGATTATGTTAAAAAAATGGAAATTCCTTTCTATATAGATATATGTTAAATTTTCATATATCATATATATGACAAATATGATAGTCAAATTAACTGAAAATGAAGTACAATTATTTGTAAATGGTACTAGAAAAACTTCAGTTGAATTTATATAAAAAGTAATTTCAGATGGTTTGAAACCTTAAACATACAAATAAAAGAATAAAAATCCTTGAAGAAAATCTGAGAGACTACATTTACATGTATGGGTAGATCTCCATTACTGAGACAGTAAACTTAGAAACCTCACAAAATAAGATGTATATAGTTAACTACATTAATACACATACATATCTTATGATAATAAAAAGTAAACAAGTGAGAAATTAGAAAAATATTTTGACACAGTTGAGAAATACAGAATTAATATGCAATAAACTCTCCCAACATACAACCCAATATAAAAGCAGAAAAAAAACAAGTCAACTCACAGAGGTGCAAAACAAGATGGCTTACAAATTTATTAAAAAGCATTTAAATGCTCTTAAACTTAAATGTAGGGAAATGGAAATTAAGGTAACAATGAGGTTTAAACCCATTGGTCCAGCAAAAATAAAAAAGAGCCTTAATATAAATTTTAACAGGAATGCAAAGAAGAAGTGATATTCTCATTATTGGTGGTGGAAATGAGAATTGTTACAATCTTTTTTGGAAACTATCTGACAACATTTATTAAAATTAAATAACCCCATCCCTTTGACCTAGAATTCTCATTTCAGAAATCTATCCCATACAAATAAATAAAGGAAATTCTAGAGTTAAAATGAATTGAAAAATATGCTAGATAGACTTAAAAGCAGATAGAAAACAAGAGTTGTGAGGTTTGGGCAACTTAAAAGATAAAGCAATAAAAAAATAATATGGAAGAGCATATTGAAATAAATAGTGGAGCATCAAAGTGTTTTGAAATAGTATTGAAAGTCTAATATACATGAAATAGGGATCCAAGAAAGATAATTCAGATAGCGTAAAATATAGTTATTAAAAACTGGACAAAATTTAATTCAAGTTTTGGGAAAAATAAATTTATATTTCCAAGACTGATAAATTCTTTTTTGGGTAAAGCCACCAGAATGCAATATATAAGAAATAGGTTGGTTTTTACAAAGAGGATTTATTAGACTACAAACTTACAGTTTTAAGGCCATGAAAATGTCCAAATTAAGGTATTAGCAAGAGGAAAACTTCCCTCAAGAAAGGCCCATTGTATGTGGGATTTCTTTTTCACTTGGGAAGATACATGGCAAAGTCTGTTAGTCATTTGCTCTTGTGCTTCATTGCTTTTGGCTCCTGGTTCCAGTGGCCTCCTCTCTGAGCTTCTGCCTGTCTAGGGGCATCTGACCAGTCTTAGCTCTCTGTATCGGCTGTCCAAGCATCTGTGCTTTTTCCAAAGTGTTTCTCTCTTATAGGACTCCAGTAAGCAAATTAAGACCCACGTTGAGTGGACAGGAGCCCATCTCCATGGAAACAATCTAATCAAAAGTTTCCACCCAAAATTAGGTGGGTCACATTTTCATGGAAACAATCTAATAAAAAGTTCCCACCAACAATGGGGTAGGTCACATCTCCATAGAAACAACCTAGTTAAAAATCCCACCCACAACACATCCGCACTAACAAGATTAGATTAGAAGATGAGGTACATAACAGTCTCAAACTAGCACAGACCCCAAGCAAGATATATATAAAGGAAATCATGCGTAGGTACCCGATAACTAATCTGATGAAAGACAAAGATAAAGAAAACCCTTTTTTAAGCAGTCGGAGAAAACTGACAAAGGAGTCATGATAATAATGATGTCTGAATATTTTTCGGAACCAATGAAAGCCAAAACACATTGAAACAACATCCTTTGTATACTGAAAGAGAAAAAAAAAACAATAGAACTGTCATCCCAGAATTGCATATTCTAGGAAATTTTATTTCAGATATGGAAGTAAAAATACTTCTGGTTAAATATAATCTGAGAGAATTAATTACTAGCAGACTACATTATAAGAAATAATAGGGTGATTTATGATTTATTTTTCCCAGATGACTGAAAATGAGCCAAGATGATGTAAACTTGAACTTACAGGATGAAATGAGGAGCACTAGGAATGAGAAATATTTTGGAATTTATACACAAACACATATATACACTCACATATATAATTATTTTACAATATATTTTATATGCTTTTATTAGTATACATGTATGTATTATTTAAAAACACATGCTTATCTAAAGAAACATTATAATAATATTATTACAATAGCAACTATTATGATATCAATTCTACATAGGTGAAATAAGAAAAGTATACATAGTATAATACTATGGTAATCACTGAAAATTAATGCAAGTTATATAGCAAAAAAACTAATAAAAATAAAATATTAAAAATATTTTTGATTAATGAAAAGCAGATGAAAGAAATAAATTAATGTTAAAGGAACAAAAACCACTGGAAGAAATGACAAAATGGTAGACATATTGCTAAACCATAGAAACCAGTGAGTTAAATATAATAGAGTAAAATTTCCAAATAAAAATAAGGGATTGTCATATTGAATAAAAATTAGTAGCTAATTCTATGCTGCCCATAAGACATGAATTCTTAACTGTGAAAGGAATAGCCATTAAAAGCTGAGATGGTTAAAATAATATCAATATAAGGATACTTCAAGACAAGAAATACTTTCACAGATAGAGACATTGAGACATTTACTAATGACAAACTGTTAAATATTGAGAAAGAAAATATAAAAAATAAGCATCAAAACTGAGGTTAAAAATACATTAGGTCACAACTGAGAGAACTAGAGAGAGAAATAAACTAAATTGCCATCACATTTGGAGATATATGCATCCCTCTTTCAGTTATTTGCAATTATTATAACAATATTTATAATTGTTATACAGCAATTAGAAGAAAATCAGTACAATATAAATATCTGGATTGCACTTTCAATTAAGTAGACCAAATTGACATTACAGCAGATATTACAGCAACAACTGTATACATACCTTTCAAATGCACACCAAAACAGCTCATATGATGGACCAGAAAATAAGCCTCAGTAAATTAAAAAAAATTGAAGTCGTACAGAGAATAATTCATGATGACCATATCAAGTTAGAAATTAATAATAATAACAATATACTTAGAAATCCTCACACATTTGCAAGTTAACTGACATACTTCTAAATGTCCCATAGGTGAAACCCAAAATCACAGAAGAAATTAGAAAATATTTTAACCGAATAATAGTATAAATAAACCTACCCTAGGGGTGATCAGTTTCATTTCTAGACATGTATTCAGGACAAATAAAAATTACGTTTTTAATGTTCATGTCACCTTTATTTTTATTTATTTATTTATTTATTTTTTGGTGGGAACTGCGTGGGCTGGGAATCGAACCCAGGTCTTCCACATGGCAAGCAAGAATTCTACCACTGAACTACCCTTGTACCCCCCTCCATATCACCTTAATTTTTTAAAGACCCAAACTGACCACAATCCAGATGTCTATCTACAGATGGATGAGTAAAAAAAAAAAAAAAAAAAAAAAAAAATGTGGGGAATCCATACTATGGGGTATTCAGCAATAAAAAAGAATTTCTGATACATGAAACATAAATGAATTTTCAAGGTATGCTGATAAGTAAAAATTTCTGTATGAACATAGCCACAATAGTCTATATGATTCAAGATGTGAGGTTCTTTATTTTAATTTGTTAATTCTGCTGGAAATGCAATATATCAGAAATAAGTTGGCTTTTATAAAAAGAATTGATTAAGTTATACATTTACAGTTATAAGTCTGTATAAATGTCTAAACTAAGGCTTCCTGAGAGAGTTAACTTGACTTAAGAAAATGCGATGTGTGGAGGCATGCAGCTGGCATCTGCTGGTCCTTCCAGTTTCAAACAGCTTCCTTAGAGGTGTTTTCTTTCTGCATCTCCGAACATCTGTGTCTAAGCTTTCTCTGTATTGGCTATCCAAGCATTTCTGTTGGCATTCCATGTAACTGCAAAGTCTGAGTCTGTGTTGGCTCTGAGCTTTCTCCAAAATCTTCCTCCTTTTAAAGGACTCCAGCAAACTAAACAAGACTACCTTTGAATGGGCAGAGTCACATCTTCATCTAATCAAAGGTTCACACCCAACATTAGGTGTGCCACATCTCCATGGTAACAAGCCAATCAAAAGGTCCCACCCATGACTGGGTGTGTCACATCTCCATGGAAACAGTCCAATCAAAGTTTCTACCCCACAATATAAGATTAAAAGAAACATGGCTGCTCCTTCAAGATTGAATCAGAAAAAAGGATATGGCTTTTCTGGGGTACATAATAGCTTCAAACCAGCACATTTTCTAACAGGAAAACTAACCTCTTTTAAAAAAAATCAGAAGATGCTTGTGCTTGTGAGGGAACTGAGACTTGACTGGGAATGACATGAGAACTTTAGGCAGTGATGGAAATGTTTTATGTCTTGAAAGGTGTATATATTTTTTAAACTCAAGGGACTGTATATTTTTTATTCATTTCACTGTATGTAAAATTTACCTTATTAGATAAAACAGTGAAAAAAAATGTTTCTCTTTGGCAGTGCTATGGATTAGCTATTGAGAAACTATTTCTGCCTAACTAAATTAATATATATACTAAGAATACGGGATGTCAGTTTCTCATTGTTGGAAAAGGGAGTTATCAAATATCGAAATGGGAAAAACAAGGATGTCTCATAGTACTGGACCTGGATTGCAGCTCTCAGTAGGAACTCATAGTTTTTAGTATATATATATATATATCTTCTTTTCTAAATATCATTTCTCAATAAAAAGGAACCAAACTTCTTTGGAATAAAGGCTGATTGGGCGTGGGTCAGATAAACTACAAGATAAGCATCATACATATTATAGCAAAAAAATTCTAAGGAACTGCCATGAGCCTAATCTGGAAAAATTTGTACAAAAAATAAATATTAATAGTAATGTATTATAATTAAATGAACAAAATAAGCAGCATGAGTTCATGCTGATATTGACAAATGAATAAATAAAAGGAAGGAACAAAGATAGGAAGGAAGGAAGGTAGGAAGGTAGGGAGGAAGGATAAACAGCTGAAGGAAAAGCTCTTTATAGAGAATGGCAGATAATAATAGAGAAGGAATGATAGTACTAAAAAATATATCAGAGATGCTAAAACAATTGGAAGTTTGAAGAAGAATTTAGTAACATAGTCTCAAAGAATCTCCTCAAATGTACTTGTTAATAACAATGGGAACAGTAATACCTTTACAGTAGAGAAATCTGGCAGACAACACCTTAAGAAAATGACCAAAATTAGCACCACTGATAGTGGAATAAAATTATGCCATGTGTCTACTGATATGTTGAAAATAATACAAAGTCAATTTTGTGGTTTTCCTGCCCGTCAAGGCATAAACTGAAAGTAATCATGATGACACATTGGTAAACACCAATTTCAGAGATAATCTAAAAAATAACTGGCTTGCCCATTTTGAAAATGTCAATGTCAGTAAATACAAGAAAGTCTTCATGATCCTAGATTAAAATTCAATAAAGAGATATGACAAATAAATGCAATGTCTGGCCCTGAACTGGGTACTATACCAGAATAGAAATGAAAAAGGCATTCCTAAAATAATTAATGAAATTTTAATATAGACTGAGGATTATATTATGCTGTATTAATATATTCAATTTTCTGATTTTGATCTTTGAACTATGATTATGCAAAAGGATGTCCTTGTTGTTATGAAATGCAAAGTGAAATATATATATGCAAAGGGATATTATATCTTCAGCTTACTTTCAAATAGTTTAGAAAGAAATTATCTAGAGAGCTAGATAGTGAGAAAGAGAAAGAGTACATAAAGGTAATGGTATAACATGTAAATAGCTGGTGAGTCTGGGTAAAGAAAATATGAGTCCCCTGTAGTATACTCACAATTTTTCTATACCTTAGAGGTTACAAGATAGACAAACATCACATTCATATGTGAGGATTCAAAATGAAAATTATATATATATAAGATAATGTGAGAAAGATTTTAAAGAATGTAGGTTTACAGAATTAAGTATTTTAATTCATTAGATTTATGAGAAACATGTAAGTGGGAAGATTTTGCTTATTGGGATTTTAAGCTTGCTTATTCAGGCATTTTAGTGCTTACTAAGAAAACTGAACCATTTAAATTGACAGTAAGTTCATTTCAGAAAAGTTTCAAGTGAAACTGACTATTAAAGAAGAATTTAGCTGACTTGTTCTTTAGACTGTCTGTGCCTTTCTAAAAACCCATATTTTTTTAATGCAAAATTTTGTAGATTGATAGATAAAAAGACAAAGTACGTAGGTATAACTTAGAGACTTTAATATAACCAATTTTTCTAATTTATAGAAAAAGAAAAATTTAAATATAGAATTTAACCTCTGCCAATAAAAAAAAACAAAACAAAACAAATGAGAACAGAAAGTTGATAAGGATTCTGCTTGCTATTACCTAGAATATGCTCTCTGAATTAGAACTCACATGCTGGTGGTGTTCATATTCCAATTATTTACAATTTATTGATTACTTTGTTATTTCACCTCTATCTTGCCAATATGATGGCTATGTGTAGCAGGAGTGGGAAATTTCCTTTGATTCTGAGATTAAAGTGGAGTTTTTATAACTTAAGATCTTAGTGAAGAGGAGGGAATAAATTTGTTCAGATAATTCAATGTGTGATATCACTAATAATTGGAGAAATGTGCAAATAGTAAACCTCTGCTTTGTTCTCTTTGTGAAAGCTGAGGTGACATGGAAAATAGTTCACCATCCTCTGGGGAGGTTAATCTTGCTTGTATTTGAAGTATGGTTTCATAATTTTTGACATGATTTTAATTTTATTATATTTGACAGTGCTTAACAATTAAAGACACCATATATTAATCTCAAATTCTTGAAGTATTTCTATAAAATGACATTTGCACTTGTTTTTGTTGAGAGGAAGGATTTATCTTGATTGCTGATTTGCCTTTTGTACTATTTGATGTTTAGAATCTTGACATATCTGCAAATTCAGAATAAATAAATGTGCTGAGGTGGAGAAATATGCAAGAACAGGATCAGTTTTTCAGCTTTTGTATAATATTTAAGATAAGCTGAAAAAGAAACTGAAATTTTATAGGATAAACTTGTATCCCCTGATATGCTTATTATAGAATAAATGAAAATAGAAAAATCGTTAATTTTCTATTGTTTAAATATTTTCTAAGAAACCTTTCTCTAACAAAATTAATTGATTAAGTTATAAAACTTAACTGGAAAAATAGAATTTAAGAAAATACAACTTCTGTTCCCAAGAGGAACTAATATAAATTTTCTTTATAAAAATTATAAATTTTCTTTTTAGAACAATTTTAGATTTATAGAAAAATGGAGAATATTGTACCATAGTCTCATTGTTCCCATATATGCCACACCAGTTTCTTCTACTAGTACTATCATAAGTTCATATGGTACATTTATCATAATTAATGAACTGATATTGAGGCATTATTATAAACTAAAGTCCAGAGTTTATTCAGGTTAATTTGATTTTTGTTAATGTCTTTCTTTTCTTCCAGGATTCCATGCAGGATATCACATTACATTTAGTAGTGATGTCTCCTTAGGCTACTCTTGGCTGTGATGATTTCAGACTTTCCTTATTTTTGTCGACCTTGACTATTTGAAGAGTTCTGGTTAGATATTTTGTAGGTTTCTCCTCTACTGAAAGTTTTCTGATCCTTTTCTCATGTTTGGACTGGAATTTGGACGTTCTGGGGGAAAACCATAGCGATAAAGTGCTATTTGCATCACATATCAGGATACATACTATCAACGTGGTTTATGACTGTTGATTTGACCTTGATCACTTGCTGAGGTGGTATTTGTCAGATTTCTGCACTGTAAAGCTGCTCCTTACATGTGGTTCCCTTTGGAGGAAGTCACTGCACCACCCACACTTAAGGCACGGGAGTTCATGCTCACCATTCTTGAAGGCTGAGTATCAAATTCAACTATTGGGAATTGCTCTGTCCCTTTTCCATCAATAATTTATTTATTTGAATAATTTACTTATTCCAGTGTGGACTCCTGGATATTTATTTTGTATTTTGGGTTATAATCCAATGGCTTTTTATTTTTCACTCAACTTGCTACAGCTTTGGCCATTGAGAGTGCTCTCCATCATTTCCTGTATTCATTAACATAGTCCCATCAATGTTGGATTTTTTTTTTTTTGAGCACCTCCTTATTTCTAGCACTAGGAATGCTCCAGGTTCATCTTGACTATTTCCAGTCCCATTCCTAGAATCAGCCATTTCTCCGGAGTATTAGAATTAAGATATGAGCACTAGTTTATTGCTGCATGGGCTTCATTTAGGACCTCTCTGCTGACAGAGCAAATATATTTAAGTATATGTACTAATCTTGTATATAAATATAACTATCAAATTTTTATATGCAAACATCTGTTTATATTAAGCTAGATATAAGTTCTTTCTGATATCTCCAACTTTAATATATGGTTCATTCTAGCCTCCTCCTCTTGCTTATTAGCAAATTTCACTTGAACATGAAAAAGCTGGCTCCCACTATCTGCTAACCATTTACTCAACTGTTCAATTCTATTACACATGTATAGCAGTATAAGAATTCCTAATCTTCATCCCCATGGAAAACAACTTTATCAGCTAGAATAGGGTGCTTATATAGTTCTTTAACAGCTACTTAAATCAACACCTTCCCCACCTCTACCCTCAGTATCCCCAAGTGATATGACTGCATACATTTATAATACAACTAAATTTTCATGCCAGACCCTGCATTCATTTTTTGTATCTCCTGACCCTTTGAATGATTTTTTATTTTATTTGAATATACCAATGATTATTTATCATGGTGTAAAGTTGTGTGGATTTGAAAACTTAATAATGTCATGTATCCACCATTATAATATCATCCAGAATAGTTTCATCACTCAAAATCCTGCATGGTTCACCATTTCGATGCTTCTCCCTCCTCCAGAACCAATCACTGATCTTTTTAGCTAGTTCTATAGTGTTTGCTTTGTTCTAGATTTTTATAACTGGAATCATACAGTAGTCTTTTCAGACTTGTTTCTTTCACTTAGCAATGTGTGCTCAAGATTCATCCATGTCAATTCATGGCCTGATCATTTATTTTATCACTGGTTAATATTAGTGAATTGATTTGCCACTGTTTATCCATTTAACTAGTGAAAGACACCTAAATTGATTCCATATTTGGGTGATTATGAAGATTTTATGAGATTTTATGTGGCTATGAGCTTTCAAAACAGGTAAATGCTCACAAGCACAATGACTGAATAATATGGTAAGAATAAGTTTAGCATTTTAAGAAACTGTCAAAATGTCTCCTAAAGTGATTGCACCATTTGTATTACTCCCATGCAATGAATTAGAGTTCCTGTTACTCTATATCTTTGAGAGCATTTGGAATTTCCACTTTTCTTTCTTTCTGACTAAATCCATTATAATAGCTGTGCAATGCACCTCATTATTATTTTAATTTGCTGTTCCTTAATGACAAATGATGCTGAGCACCTTTTCATATATTTATTTGCTATCTGTACATCTTCTTTGATGAGCTGTCTGTTCAGATCTTTTGCCATATTATAATTGAGTTGTTTATTATTTGATTGTTGAGTTTTAAGTGTTCTTTGGATGCAAATTTTTTTTTCCCAGTCTATGGCTTTTCCTCATCTTCTTAAATATGTCTTTAATAGAAGGTTTTTTTTAATTTTAATGAACCTTAACTCATCAATGTTTTTTTTTAATTTCACAAAATTGAGCTTTTTGTGCTGTGTCTAAAATGTCACCAACAAATCTAAGTTCACATGGATTTTCTCTTTCATTTTGTAGTTGTTTTTTTTTTTTAAATACAGAAGTTATGGGTTTGCAGAACTACCATGAATAAACTACAGAATTCCTATAGATAACACTATTATTAACACCTTGCTTTGGAGTGGTACATTTTTTAAAATTTTTGAAAGCACATTTTTATATTGTACTATTAATTATTGTCCATAGGCTAACTTAGAGTTCACTGTTTGTGTAGTGCATTTTGAGGGATTATTTTAAGTATATACAAATAATCCCTCAAATTATATATATATATATATATATATATATATATATATATATATATATATATACACCCTATTTATTCTACATTTAGGTCTATGATGCATTTTGAGTAAAACTTTGTTGAAATTGTAAATTCTGCATCTAGAATCTGTTTTATGCTTTAGCTTTAAATTACTTTTTTCTACATATGGATAATAAATTGTCCCAGCACCAGTTGTTGAAAAGAATATCATTTCACCATTGAATTGTTCCTTTGTCACAGATCAATTGACTATTTTGCGTATGTCTAGGTTTTTTTTCTGTATACACTGTTCCGTTGTTCCATGTGTTTATTCTTTCGCCAGTACCATGATGTCTTGATTACTGAAGCTTTCTTTCCCTTCAGTATTATTTTGGCTATTCTGGGTCTCTATCCTTTCCATATAAACTTTACAATCAGTATTTCAAGATGTACGAAATAGCTTACTGAAATTTGAGTAAGATTATGATGGATCTATAGGTCAGATTGTGGAGAATTGACATCTTCACAATTTCAGACTTCAAATTCATGAGCGTAGCATATTTCTTCACTTATTTAGATATTCTTTTATTTATTTCATCAGAATTTTGTAGTATTCTGCATAAGGTGTCAGCATGTATTTTGTTAGATATATGTATTCCATTTTTAGGGGGCTAGTGCAAATGTCATAGTGTTTGTTATTTGAAATTCTAATTGTGCATTACTGGTGTATGGGAAAACAACTGACTTTTGTATATAAACTTTGAATCATGTGATCTCGCTGTGAATTCTTAATAGCTGTGGAGTTTTGTCATTTTGGGGGCGGGGGTGATTTTTGATATAAGCATTCATGTCATCTCCAAACAATGTTTTATGTCTTCTTTCCTAAACTTTGTGCGTATTATTTCCTTTTCCTTTCTTATTTCACTAACTATAACTTCCAGTATGATGTTGAATCTGAGTGACAAGAGATGACATCCTTGTCTTATTACTGATGTTTGGGTAAAATGTCCAGTTTCTTACTATTAACTATGATGTTAACTATGACAGAATGTCTTTGTAAACACTCTTTAGTTATAAAAATTCCCTTACATTCTCAGTTTGCTGAGAGCTTTTATCATGAATAGGTATTAGATTTTGTCAAATGGCTTTTCTGTAGAAATTAATATAATATTCTGAGTTTTCCTTAGCTTATTGATCTGGTGAATTACATTAACTTATTGTTTTCTGTATTATTGAGGTAAAATTTACAGAACAAAAAATAGCCATTTTTAATGTGTACAATTTAGTGAAATTTAATAAATTTACAGTACTGTGCAGCAATCACCTCTATCTAATTTCAAAATATTTTCATCACCAAAAGTGGATGTCCCATATTCTTTAAGCAGCCAATCTGCTTTCTCCCTTCTTCCAACCCTCGGAGTCACCAATAACATTTTTATCTCTATGGATTTTCCCATTTTGAACATTTCATAAATGGAATCATGAAATAAGTGCTCTTTTGTGTCTGGATTATTTCATTTACTATGTTTTTGTGGTTCAGTAGTTCATGTCTTTATTATTGATTATTGAATGTTGAATTAACCTTGATCACTTAGATTAAGTCCAAAATAGTTGTGATGCATAATTAATGTTGTAATTGTTTGATTCAATTTGCATATTTCATTGAGGATTTTTGCAACTATATTCACATGAACTGTGGTCTTTAGTTTCCTTTCTTGTAATGTTTGCTTCTTGTTTTATTGTTAAATAATGCTGACCTCAGAGTTCTGCGAAGATGGCAGAATAGGATAGATCAAGTGCAGTCCTGTTCTCAGAGAAAGGCAGGAAGGGACGGGAGGGTGACTGAGACAGTGATTCCAGAGAGTAACTGACCTGGGAGAGTCTTCTGTGCCACATAGGGCAGCCCTGGTTGTAGAAGCTGAGGAAATGAGAAGCAGAGAACCAGAGACCATCTGGCTGGTGCAAACAGAAGCCTGGGGCTCGCAGAAGTGCACGGTCAGGGCGATGGGCACTAGGAAGTACGCCGAGTTGTGTTCCTTGAACGTGCAACCCTCACCAGCACAGGCCCATGACCCGTGAATAACTCCACATCCCAGGCACCTGAACCTTTCACCTGTCCCCATTCACCACATTCCAAGCGCCCCCACCCCAGCAAACACTCGCACATGTACCTGCTCCACGCCCCAACCTAAGTGCAGCCCAAACCACCTCTCCTGTGCCCCTCCAAGCACTACCTTCCCCTCCCTGCTCCCTGAAGGCTGTTGCCAGTGCATAAAGGCTGCGGGCTCTTCTCTCCATACCCAGGCTATACCTACCCCTAGCCCATACTATCGCATAGCCCAACCACTGCCCCCCACCCCAAGATCTGCACATAGGTATATCATTGTACTGCACTCCTAGACCCATGCATGCACAGGGCCCTCAGTCATGCCCACAGCTCCGAAAAAGCGTCGACCTGCATAGCCAGGTCACATCCATCCCCAGCCCATGCAGGTAGAATGCTGACCCACTGCCATAGCTCAGCGCATGAACACAAAGGGCCCCGTGCCCTAGACCAGTGCACACCAGGGCCTCACCACCAGACCCATGCACCCAAAACTGGAGAGAGTGATAGATGTTTTAACAATAATAGGAGAAAACATCAGTACACCACTCTACTCTATAGATAGAACAACCAGACAGAAGACCAATAAGGAAATAAATTTTAAACAACTTGGCAAATGAATTAGACCTAACAGACTTATATAGGTCATTGCACCCCAAAACACCAGAATATACATTCTTCTCTAGTACTTATGGAACATTTTCCAGGATAGATCATATGCTCAGGGCACAAAACAGGCCTTTACAAATTTAAAAACATTGAAATTATTCAAAGCACTATCTCAGATCACAAAGGAATGAAGCTGGATCTCTAGAGAAATGGAATCATCAGGAGATATCCATAGATTTGGAATTTATAAAAGTGTCCCACATAGCCATGGGGATGTAGAGTTCAAGGTCTGTAGGGCAGGCTGCAAGCTGGTAACTTCAATGAAGGCCCTCAAGGAACTCCATGAGAATGTAAGGGCCCAACACCAGTAGGGTAGGCTGCAAGCTGGTAACTCTGATGAAGTTCCTCAACAAACTCTCAGGAAAGGCTGGTTGGACAACCACGGGAATGAAAGAGTCCAAAATCCATAGGGTAGGCTGTGTAGCTGGCAACTCCAATGAAGGGTCTGGATGAAGTCCACAGTAGAGGCTTGCTGGCTGAAACAGGAAGAGTAACTGTCTCTTCTGAATCCTCCTTGAAAGCCTTCTGGAGATTAGATTAAGCATCACTCATTGCAGAAGACAATCCCTTAGCTGATTACTAACACAATCAGCTGTGGATGCAGCCAGCATAATCATGATTTAAGCCCGTGAAATGTCCTCATAGCAACAGACAGGCCAACATTTGCCCAACAGCACAACTGGGCACCACCACTTGGCCAAGTTGACACATGAACCTGAACATGACAAACAACCAATGGATCAAAGAAGAAATTGTTAGAGAAACCAGTAGCTATCTGGAGATGAATAAAAATGAGAATATAACATATCAGAACTTATGGGATGTGGCAAAGGCTGTGCTGAGAAGTAAATTTATTGTCCTAAGCACCTATGTTAAAAAACAAGAGAGCAAAAATTGAAGATTTAACTGCTCACCTGGAGGAACTTGAGAAAGAGCATCAAACTAACCCCAAAGTAAATATAAGAAAAGAAACAACAAAGGTTAAAGCAGAGTTAAATGAACAGAACAAAAGAACATTAGAAAGAATCAATAAAACCAAAAGTTGATTCTTTGAGAAAATTAATAAAATTGATGGGCCACTAGCAAGACTGACGAGAGAGAGAGAGAGAGAGAGAGAGAGAGAGAGAGAGAGAGAGAGAGAGAGAATGCAAATAAACAAAATCAGAAATGAGAAGGGATACATTACCACAGACCCTGAAGAAATAAAAGAAGTCATAAGAGGACACTATAAATAACTATATCCCAACAAACTAGACAACTTAGATGAAATGGACAAATTCCTGGAAATACACAAATAAGCTGCACTGACTCAGGAAGAAATATAAGATCTCAACAAAACAATCACAAATAAATAGATTTAATCATTCATCAAAAGTCTTCCTACAAAGAAAAGCCCAAGGCCAGAGTCACAGGGCAATTTTATCAAACATTCCAAAAGGAACTAACACCAATCCTACTCAAACTTTTCCAAAAAATCAAAGAAAAAGAAACACTACCTAACTCATTTTATGAAGCAAATATCATTTTAATACCAAAACTGGGTAAAGATGCTATAAGATAGGCAAACTACAGGCCAATCTCCCTAATGAAAATAGATGTCAAAATTCTCAACAAAATACTAACAAATTGAATCCAACAACACATTAAAAGAATTATATACCATGACCAAGTGGAGTTTATACCAGGGATGCAAAGATGGTTCAACACAAGAAAACCAGTTAATACAAGACATTAACAAATCGAAAAGGGAAAATCACATGATCATCTCAAATGATGCTGAAAAAGCATTTGACAAAATTCAACATCATTTTTCTGATAAAAAACACTAGGAATCAAAGGTAACTTCCTCAATATGATAAAGGGCATAAATGAAGACCCAATAGCCAACATTGTACTCAATGGAGAGAAACTGAAAACTCTGCCCCTAAGATCAGAAATGAGAAAAGGATTTCCACTGTCACCATTATTATTCAGCATTGTGCTAGAACTTCTAGCTAGAGCAATCAGGCAGAATAAAGAAATAAAAGACATTCAAATTGGAAAGGAAGAAATAAAGCTTTCATTATTTGCAGATGACATGATACTATAATTGGAAAATTCTGAGAAATCTACAATAAAGTTAAAGTTACTTGAGCTGATAAACAAATTCAGCAAGGTAGTGGGATATAAAATTAATGTGCAAAAGTCATTAATGTTTCTATACACAAGCAATGACCTAATTGAGGGGTCAGTTATGGGAAAAATTCCATTCAAAATAGCAACTTAAAGAATCAAGTACTTAGGAATGAACTTCCTTAGGGACATAAAGGATTTGTACACAGAAGACTACATAGCATTACTAAAAGAAATCAAAGAAGATGTAAATAAGTGGAATGACATTCCCTGCTCATGGATAGGAAGGCTAAATATAGTTAAGATGTCAATTCTCCCCACATTGATCTACAGATGCATTACACTACCAATCAGAATTTCAAAAACCTACTTTGAAGACTCAGAAAAGCTAGTTACCAAATTCTTCTGGAAGGGAAAGAGACCCTGAATAGCTGAAAGTATCCTAAAAAAAAGAAGAACAAAGAGGGAGGATTAATACTCCCTGACTTTAAAACTTATTATAAAGCCACAGTGATCAAAACAGCATGGTACCGGCACAAAGATGGAAGTATTGACCGATGAAATTGAGTAGAGAGTGCAGAAATATACCACCAAATCAATGGTCAACTGATTTTTGACAAGGCCCCCAAATCCACTAAACTGGGTGTTGTGTGAAAGGCAACATGATATTGGTGGCCATTTAATTTATAGGTTCAGATTTGCAGACAATACAGACTTCAGTGATACAAAAACAGATTTTATTGGGAAAGTAATTAAAAGAAAATACTTAAAAGAAAGTAAGTAAAAGAGCTTTCAAAAATAAGGTATAATTACATCACCAGATAAGATGGCACCAACACCTGAAGAGAAGCTCTGGGAAGTCTTGGAAGCACCACTCAAAGTCTCAGCAAAAATCAACAACAATCTTGGAGACAGCATTCAGAGTCTCATTAGTAAAAATTGACAGCAGAGCATTCTTTTACCCAATGAGATTTTGATGAGATTCTCTGTCTCTCATAAGATTCTCCTCTCTCCTTCTTCCTTCCTCTAACTGCTCGCATGCAGTTTTTATATCTTTACACTAGAGTGGCTGAATCCCAATTAGTTTATATAACCAGACCCAGTTTGGTCCTTGGGGTACCAACTAAAGGCCAAGAGGAGCTTCCTGGGACCTAGATTTCTTTATTAAAGTATAATTTCTTCTGGGAGGGTAGCCAGACCTACCAGCTAGAGTGCACATTTCAACTAATTCTCACCAAGATCACATAATAGCAACATCAGTTGTACACAATGGCAACATCAGTTGGACAGAACAGACTCTACAAATACATCTTTCCCTTACACTGGGACAAAATGTTTTTTTCAATAAATGGTCATGGGAGAACTGGATATCAATAGCAAAAGGAATGAAAGAGGACCCTTACCTTACACCCTACACAAAAATTAGTTAAAAGTGGATCAAACAGGTAAATATAAGAACTAGCATCATAAAGCTTCTAGGAGAAAATGTAAGGACATATCTTCAATAATAAGATGTAGCTTCCTAAACTTTACAAACAAAGCACAAGCAATGAAAGAAAAAAAACAGATAATAGGAGTTACTCAAAATCAAATGCTTCTGCACCTCAAAAGATTTTGTCAAAAAAGATGAAGAGGCAGCCAACTCAGTGGGAGAAAATATTTGAAAATCACACATTGGATAAAGGTTTGCTATCCCATATACATAAAGAAATCATACAGCTCAACGACAAAAGAACAAACAACCCAATTATAGAATGGGCAAAAGATATGAATAAGCATTTTTCTGAAGGGTGAATACAGATGGCTCAAAAGCTCATGAAGAGATGTTCATTTTCATTCGCTACAAGGGAAATGCAGATCAAGACTACAAAGAGATACCACCTCATACCGATAAGAATGGATGCTATTAAACAAACAAGAAACTATAAATGTTGGAGAGGATGTGGAGAAATTGAGGCATTTATGCCCTGCTAGTGGGAATGTGTAATGATGTAGCCACTATGGAAGACAGTTGGCAGCTCCTTAGAAAACTAAATCCTTGATATAAAACTAAAGGTCATATCAAGTTGCCCTATGACCCAGAAGTAGAATTACTTGCTTATACGTGGAAGAGCTGAAAGCAATGACACAAACAGACATTTGCACACCAATGTTCATGGCAGCATTATTCACAATAGCCAAAAATGAAAACAAACCAAATGCCCAACAATGGACGAGTGGCTTAACAAAATGTGATATATACATATGATGGAATATTATTCAGTAGTACGACAAAATTATGTCCTGAAGCACATGACAAGATGTATAAGACTTGAGGACATAATGCTGAGTGAAATAAGCCAGACACAAAGGATAGATACTGTATGATTCCACTCTTATGGCCATGGTAAAGTGAAATTACAGGTGTGTAATACAGAACATAGGCGACTTAGAAGCTAGAGATGGGTGAACGGTTAGCTAATGAAGTTGAACTCAAATGTAAGGAAATAGAAGTGAAGGTGATTCTCTAGTGGATCTAGAAGTAATATTAACATATTGAAGGTGAACAAGATTGAAAGGGGTTGCAAAGACCTATGTGTTCCACTGATTGACATCAGAAATATAAATTTGTTCTTGCAAGAACAACTTCAAAGGTATGATTCGTGTGCAGAGAGTGTTTAAGTCCAGGATACAGTGCGAAAACTGCTACTGCATTCTGTGGTAGTTAGATTCAGGTGTCAACTTGGTCAGGTGAAGGCATCTAGTTCTGTTGCTGTGGACATGAGCCAATGGTACATGAACCTCATTTGTTGTTGATTACATCTGCAGTCGGCTAGGAGGTGTGCCTGCTGTAATGAATGATGTTTGACTTAATTGGTTGGTGCTTAAATGAGTGAGCACAAGGTAGCACAGCCCAAGCAGTGCGGCATTCTTCATCTCAGCACTCGTAGCTCATCCCAGGCCTTTGGAGATGCAAAAAGGAATCACCCCGGGGAAAGTTGTTGGAACCCAGAGGCCTGGAGAAAAGGCTGGCAGAGATCACCCTATACCTTCCCACATAAGAAAGAACCTCAGTTGAAAGTTAGCTGCCTTTCCTCTGAAGAACTAATGAAATAAATCCCCTTTTATTAAAAGCAAATCCATCTCTGGTGTGTTGCATTCCAGCAGCTAGCAAACTAGAACACATGCTATGAGCTATGTTTAGAAGGAAAGCATCAGCACTACCACAGCAACAGAAGAGGTAAGTAATGAGGGGAGGGACAAGAATTAAGAGGAGGTTCAGATTTCACATTTGGTGAGAGTGCATTTATTGGTTATCTTTCTCTTGGGAACAATGATATTATCTAAAACTGAGAGTGTTTATGGACTATGGACTTTAGGCATTATACATGATACCTAATGAATACAGGTGGCCAAAGGCTGCATTAATTGAGAAGTAGATTGGTGAACGATGGTGGGTGTGTGTGATAGAATATTGTGCTGCTACAAAAAGGAACAAAGTCATGAGGTATGCAATGATGTGAATGAACATGTGGGACATGTGGTGAGGCAAAATAAACCAGAAATGAAAGTAAAATTTTTGTATGGTCTCCTTTAAAAAATGTTTATAAGAAAACAGGGGCCTGGATTATAAACTCTTATAGCAGGCACATTTAGTCCAGAATGGTAAATATTATTTCTGGATTTTGAAAGGTTGTTTCATATATATATATATATATAACTTGGCATTTAGAGATAAGAATGAAGTCAAGGGATTGGGGTTATAGTAATTCAGAACACAGGGGTAAGAAAGACACAGTCTCTATTTTAGAACCACACATACTCTTTGAGACTAAAAGAAGAAAGGTGTATTTTGTCTAGAACCTAAATTTTCTGTTGTACATAATCTAACTCAACCTGCTGGATAGCTCATTTGAACAATTGAAACACAGGGAGCCCAGAATAAGAAACAGGGCCCTTAAACATGTATAGCTTAATGTAATGCCTGGATACATCTGAGAATATATTAAGCAGGCAATCAAAAAGTACTGGCAAAGTCCCTTGAGGGATGGAATAAAGAATATGGAACTATTTAACTTTACCATCAGGGAATCCCTTCATACTGTGTTAAACTGTAGGAACACCCAAATCAATAGGCCAAGCCCTTAATCTTGATGCTTACTCTTGTTAAGCTTATGTAGGTAGCAGAGAAGCTTAGCCTACCTATAGGTATGCCTAAACAGTACTTCTAGAGGACCTCTTTTGTTGCTCAGATGTGGCCTCACTCTTTCTAATCCCAACTCTGCAAGTGAAATCATTGCCCTCCCACCCATGTTAGTCATGACATGCAAGGGGTGAAAGTTTCCCTGGCAGCATGGGAGATGACTCCCAGGGATGAGGTTGGCCCTGACACCATGGGATTAACAATTCCATCCTGACCAAAAGGGGGAAAAGAAGTGTAACAAAGTATCAGTGGCAGAGAGAGTTCAAATAGAGTCCAGAGGCTACTCTAGAAATTGCTGATTTGCAAACTTTGGTTAAACATTGCTACTTATAACCTGCCAACCCCCAACTAGGACCATTCCAACCAATTCTAAGGAACATGTAGGGTGATACATAAGATTTTACAAAGTTTCCATGCACTAGAGTAACTTTCCAGAAGCCTATAACCTCCAGATGGGTCCCTTGACCAGATACGTCCTGAAACCTAGAGGGCCCTGCCTTTCTAGAAAATCAGATAGTTCCATCTGTCTACCCCACATTATTGAAAGCCCCTCCCTAATGGAAAAATGAGAATGGCTATAGCCCAAATACCCCTAGACAGAAGGATAGAAAGATCAAAGGTGATGGTGTAGTTATACAAAGAAGATAGGATTTAATAAATGAATACTATTACTAAATCATTAAATTGATATCTCTTTTAGTCTCCAGTATCTTAGACAGCTAGAAGTAACCTAAAATTGTGGAATTGTAACCCATGCCAAACTCTGAAATTTGTTTACAACTAATTGTGGTGCAGTGCTTTGAAATTTATTGCTTTTTTGTATATATGTTATATTTCACAAAAGAGAAAAAAGAAGTCATGATGATAGAAAAGTATTTATGCCTTCTAGCCTCCTGTATTGTGGAGCACCTAGGATCATATGGTAGCCCATGACAAACTCTGGAATCAGTCCTGTAACTACTTGTTGAAGAGTGCTTTGAAAACTTTTTTTTTTTACTTTCTTTGCTTTGTATATATGTTATTTTATGCAATAAAATAAGTTAAAAAAAAAAAGAAGCAGGAAAAGATTGAAAAAAAAAAAAGAAGGAAGATACTATCATGACTTGCCAAACCCCAACTTAAACCATTCCTGCCAATCCCAAAGAATACCTAGGGCATTATATAAGATTCTACAAAAATTCTATGCACTAGGGTAACATTCTAGAAATCTACAATCTCCAGATTGGTCCCTGGACCAAAAAAGTCCTGAAATGCAGAGGGGCTAGCCTTTCCAGAGCATCAACTAGTTCCATCCTCCTATCCCTTATTATCAAGAGCCCCTTCCAACATGAAAAATGTTAGAATGGGCATGGCCCAAATACCCCTAAAGAGTAGGAGAAAGATCAAAGCTGGTAGTGGAGGTATGCAGAGAAAGTTGGGTTTAACAAATAGTTGTGTTTAAAAATAATTTTAACTCATATCTATTTGTTAATCAGTATATTGATATTTATTTTAATCTCTAGTGCTTTAGAGCAGCTAGAAATATAAACCTAAAATTGTGGTATAGCAACCATACCAAACTCTGAAATCTGTTCTACAGCTAATAGTTGCAACGCACTTTGAAATTTATTGCTTTTTTGTATATATGCTATTTTTCACAATAAAAAAATGTTAAAAAAAAATAATGCTGACCTCAGAATTAGTTAGGGAGTATTCCACCTGCTCTATTTTTCTGAAAACAGAAATTGTGAAAAACTGGTGTAATTTCTTCCTTAAATGTTTTATAGAATTCTGTAGCTAAAACTTACAGGCCTGACACTTTCTTTTTGGAATGTGATGAATTATTGATGCAATTTCTTTAATAGTTATAGTCCTAGATTTATTCAGACTATTTCTCCATATGTGAGTTGTGCTAATTTGAGTCTTTTGATCTAAGTTATCAAATGTGTGGGTATAGAGTTGTTCATAGTATTCCTTCACTATGCTTTCATTGTCCACAGTATCATTAGAGATGATGACTTTTTCATTTCTGACATTAGTAATTTGATTCTTTTATTTTTTTCTTGCTTATACTCACTAGAGTTTATAGATATCATTGATCTGTTCAAAAATCCAGCTTTTGGTTTTGTTGAAATTTACTGTTTTTCTGTATTCAATTTCATTACTTTCTGCATAGGTTTTATAATTTCTTTAGTTCTACTAGGCTTTCACTTACCCTTCATGAAAATGTAATGTAATTACATTATGTAGAATTTTAGATTCTTGATTCTAGATATTTCTTTTTTTCTAATATATGCATTTAATACTATGAATTTTCCTCTAAACACTTTGCTGCATTCCACAGATTTTAAGTTGTATTTTCATTTTCATTTCCTTCAAAATATACTTTTACTGCTCTTGAGACATCTTCGTTGACCTATTAGAAATGTGCTGCTTAATCTTAAAATATTTGATTATTTTCCAGCTATCTTTATTATTAATTTTGAGTTTTCCATTGTGTTATGAGACTTTATATTTTATATGACTTCTATTTTTTTCAAAATTGGGGAGATATGTTTTACAACTGAGTATGTGGTCTTAGTGAATATTCCATGTGAACTTGAGAAGAATATATATTCTGTTATTGCTAAATGAGATATTCTTAAATATAGATCAAGTTTTGAATGCTTTTCACATAACTCTACACTTAATTGATTCCTGCCTGCTTAATCTATCAACTACCGAAAGAGTGATGTTGAAACTTGTAAAATTGAGAAAATTTTTCTATTTCTTCTTTCAGCTTTAGCAGTTTTCCCTCATGTATTTTAGCATGGTGTTGTCAGGTGCATACACATTAAGGATAGTTATGATCCCTTTGTCATTATGTAATGCCCATTTATCACTGACAATTTCCTTGATCTGACGTCTTATCTGTCTGAAAATAATATAGTTTCTGTGGCTTTATGTTGATTAATGTTAGCATGGTATATCTTTCGGCAACACTTTGCTTTTAACTTGTCTTTTTTTAAATTTTTTTATTTAAAGTGGGCTTCTCATAAATGACATAGTTGCATAATTTTTTAATCCACTTTGTCAATATATTTTAATTTTAATTGGTGTATTAAGTAACTACTGATATCGTTGAACTAATATCTATCATGTTTGTAACTATTTTCTATTTGTTGTCCTTCTTTGATCCTTTTTTCTTCATTTTTTTCTGCTTTTTTTGGTTGTATTTGAACATTTTATATGATTCTATTTACTTGTATCTCTTGGCATATAAATAATACATCCTTTTAGAAATCTCTTTTGCAGTTGACTAAGAGTTTATATCATACATTTACCACTAATCTATGTCCACTTTTGAAAAACTATAGTGATTCAAGGGAAGTGGTGGTACTCAAAATAGTATTCCCAATTCTTCCATTCCATTCCTTTTAGCATTCCTTCCCATAGTCTGTAATCACCTAATACATTATTAATTCTAATTACTTTGAATAAGATATTATATGTCAGATTTTTTAAGAATAAGGAAAACAAAATATTTTAATCTACTTCCATTTATTTTTTTCCTCAAAGACTCCAAAGATTCTTCATTTCTTTATTTAGCTCGAGTTTCTGACCTATGTTATTTCCCTTTCCCCTGAAGAAGTTCTTTTTAATATTCTGGCAGGACAGATACTACTAGGAATAAATTCCCTCTGTGTATGTGTGCCCGAGAAAGTTTTTACTGTTCCTTCAGTTTTGAAAGATAATTTCACTGGATATAGAACACCAGCTTGCTGTTTTTTTTTTTTTTTTCAATGCTTTAAATATTTTGTTCCACTGTCTTTTGCAGGATGGTTTCTGACAAGATGTCCACTGTAATTTTTATCTTTATTCCTCTATAGGAAAGATAGCTTCATTTTTTAATTCTTTCAAAAATTTCCCTTCATCTTTTATTGCCTGCCCTGTGAATGAATTTTTTGGTATTTATCTTGCTTGGTATTTTCTAAGCTTCCTGTATCTATGGTTTGATGTTTGCCATTAATTTTGGAAAATTCTCAGCTATTATCACCTCAAATATTTCTTCTGTATTGTCTTTTCTTCCTCAGATTCAAATTTTATGTATACTACATCTTTAAAAGTTGTCCCTTATTTTTGGATATTATGTTTTGTTTTGTTTTCCATTTTCTTTCCTTCATATTTCAGTTTGCAAGATTTCTGTTAACATATTTTCATGTTCATTGTATTTTTTTTCATGGCTGTTATATATACGAATGAGCCCATCAAAGGCATTCTTCATTGTGTCATGCTTTTGATTTCTAGCATATCCTTTTAGTTCTTTTTTAAAGTGTCTGTCTTTCTGCTTATGTTTTCTATCTGTTCTTATAGATTGTCTACTTTTTACTTGAAGAGCCCTCAACATATTAATCACAATTATTTTAAATTCTTTATCTAGTAATTCCAAAATCTAAATCTGTTTCTGGTGCTTACTTTATCTTTTCAGAATTTTTTTCTTGCCTTTTATTATGCCTTATATATTTTTTGTTGTTGAAAGCTGGACATGATGCATTGCATAATAGGAAGTGAGATTATAATTTTTTAGCATATTTTATGTTAATTTGTCCAGGAATTGGGCTACGCTTAATGTTTGTTGTACCTTTACATATCAAAGGCTAAATACCTACTTTTAATTTTCATCCAGTGTTATTATTTTGAAACCATTTTAATTTGGTGGTAGGATATGGGTAAGAGGAAGTGTTATGTGATCTTATCATTAAATATCAATCTTTAGTTGAGCCTGTGCCCTTGGTCTGAAAGCAAGGGAGCTTACCTTTATCTAAGGCTTTGGTGAAGTCTTTTTCCCTGCAGAGTAGACCTTTATTATGGAGAACACTGATTCTATTACCCCTCCCACTGCCAGAGAAAGGAAATTTTCTGGCCTCTTTACCATGAGCAGATTGAGAGGTTGCTGTTGATAGTACCCTTGAAAGATGGGCATGTTCCAAGTTTGCTGCCCACAGGAAATTCTTGCTCTCACACTTGTCTACGTTTAGCTTCCAGCAACTTTTCTCAATATTATCCCTTAAGTGTGCTTAGTAATTTGTGGTTCTAGTAGTTTCTGTTTCAGGTAAGCTAATTATGACTGTGATTATCTGAATTTCCCTGCCTCTCCAGATTTCAGTGCAGTAGTTTGCCTTGTTACTTCAAGTCCTTGGTGGGTCCAAGAAAAGGCACTGGGTTTCAATATATTGAGCTTTTTGCTTGTTGTAAGGAAGGGAATAACAATTGCCAAGATGTCTACACTTTTAAAACTTAAACTGGAAATCTAAATAATATTTTCAGCTTTTCACTGCCTACTGTCTTTAATGGCTTTTGTATTACTGAGAACAAAATAAATAAGTTTGTCACCCTGCCTTAACAATAAGTAATTTTTAACTTAAGTGTTTGATGAATACATTCCCCATGGTTCTTCAAAGCATTGAACAGCAGATGAATTTGTTTTAAATTTAAGTATTTTTTTAGATCTGTTTGAGCATTAAAGTAAGACAACTGTGATGCTTACCATTTGCTTGATTAGGAACATATCCTGTGCATCTGTTATTTTACTGATTTATTAGGAGTATGCATTGAGATGTGTGAATTTGAAACCTGTTTGTTATTGTTTGCCACACTTTACTCCTAAAACAATGGGAATTAGCTTCAAACTGTAAAAAGTCAGTTTTGGAGAAGCAAACATAAACTTACCAAAGTGCAGAATAAAACCATGTGAAAATGTTTGCTTGTTTTGTTTGTTTGTTTAACTGATCAAGAGCACTAAATGTTAGAATAAAAGGAATCATTAAAAATAGAAATGTATTGCCTGGATTAAAATGATCTACGATAAAGTGAATAAAAGTTAAAACAATTAAAAAAACATATTTTAAGTCAAATTAATTGCCAGAATGATCCGAGGTCAACTTTTTAAGACTCAAGAATCCTCTCTATGTGAAGGAAAATTAATTAAATTTCTAGAACTATGGGATGCAATGCCTAAAAAATAAGTTATTTTTAACTTTTTTTTTACCAAATCTTTATTAACATCTAACCATGATAAATACCAGTACAGAATGAACAAAAGAATAGTGCAGATCTTTCTTTGAAGAAACTGATACAATATCCCAAAATGGATTCCCCTGGAGGAAGGGGTTCATATATACCCCCATTGAGTCCAACACCCCCATTCAGAGACCAGGAAAACTGTTGCCCAGAGAGATATGTGATTTGCTTGATTTTTTTTTTTTTTTTAATATATGCCAGGCTCTTGAATTCCTGGTCCTGTGATCTAGTACAAAATATAAGGTTCACATTAAAAAGCAAAACTGTAATTCAGGGAATAGTGAACTATGTACCATCACAAAATACTCATAAAATGTTTTGTGTGTATAAAAATTATTTCATGTGAAATAATTCAATGGTCATTTCTGTATTATTTTGAAATTACCACTTCAGTATCCAAAGTGACGTTCTGGGGGTTAATAGAAAATAAGATGCTCACTGGGACTTGAATATATATTTAGGTAATCTAGTTGTTTAAAGAAATAAATCACTTAAAGTATCATTTTATCTTTCCACTCTAACATTTTATATATATATATACTTTTGCTTCTATAGCTTTCTGCTTGTACATAGCTTCTGTCAAAATATTCCACCTATAATCACAAAATCTTGGCCAAATATCTCATACCTGTCTTCAATGTTTCTGTTCCACATAGGTACCAGTAACACTTATCAAATATTGAGTAAATAATAGTTAGAAAAATCACAACACCTTTAGTAATCATCTGTTTCAAATAACATGGTTCCAAAATAGCATTTGGTAGGATTTAATTTTACAACCAGTGTGCTTGGCAGTTACACTTAAAGCAGCATTGGTGATGAAGTCATTTCTGGCAGCATGTTTTATCTTTTTTGTTAAAAGCAATACATTTCTTACTTTCACTTTGGTAGTTGAATAAATTTTCACAAACTCTATTTTGGGATGGAAAATATTCAAGACTGTCCATGGTAGGCATCTTCTGGCATGGCACTGAATAATCCCCACCTCCTGATATTCACAGCTTTGTAAATGTGGACTTGCTTTCTAATCATTGGAATATGGCAAATATGACATGATGTCCCTTGTGTGATTAGGTTACAAAGATTGGTTTTCTGCTTGTGGTGCTGTCTTGTTGACACTACCCTGCCCTCTTGCTTGCTTGCTCTGATTAAACAAGTTGTCAGGTTGTAAATTGATCCCTAGAGAGATCATGTATCAAGGAACTTAGGGAGGCTTCTGGTCATCAACTCATGACAAACTGAAAGATCAGTCCAAAAACCAGAATCCTGCCATCAGTCATGCAAGCAGGCTAAGGAAGTGGATCCAATCTAGCCTGAAATGACTACAGCTAAGCTGCACAGAGATTCTTCACTTATAGAAACTGTGAGGTAATGAATGTGCGTGTTTTAAGCTGTGAACTCATGGGTCATTTATGCCATAGTGATAAACAACTAACACACTGTACTACTAAAAAACTTATGTGATTGACAGTGTTCATCATGAGGTCCAATGATAAAACTTTTCTCTAGTCATTTTCACTACCTAGTAAATTGCCTTGCTCTTTTTTTTACCATTTCAAGGATCAGTAAGAAAACTAATATAAAAACTGAGTTGACAAATACATTCTTTCTAAGGGACATTTCCATTTCGAAGGAAGCTAGAGGGAAAGACATTTTAAGCTCTGCAAAGTTCACTGAAATTAAATAACTTTTGGAGTCACCCATCCTTCCTTCCAAGAATCAGTCTGAGAGTCATGATACCAAGGTCCAAATCCACCTTTAAATTGTATGAAGGAGTAAAATGATTGTGGGAAGATGACACAGAGGTTCTCTTCACTATGAAAATGGCCATCTGCAAGTTAGTTCAAAGTTCTGAATTCTTATCTCAGAGGAATATTAATTATAAGAAAATCTCAGTTTTTAATGGATTTTAAATTATCTAAAAACCCTCTCTTTGTTTTTAATGTATGATTATTTTATATTAATAGAAGAACAGCTATGAGGAATAAACTTTATGAAGTGTGCAGCACATAAATAATTCTTGATGTATTTGAAGTTCTTATGCTTACATTTTTTAATGTATGCTCTGAATAAGATTAATTTTCTCATAAGAAGCATTTGCAATCTCACTGAAAATACTTAATAGAAATTTGTGTTATTTCTTTTAAATGAATGCTGCCTAATTTGCTCTTTCTTGCTTGTTTAATAGAGCTCTTTTGTCCAAAATTTATTTGAAAGCCATTTTCATAACTATAATACAAATATTTTCAAGCATAAGAACATGTTTTCTTTACTAATCAAAATGACAAAATTTTCTTAATCAGTGGTAATATTATATACAAATGTTCCAAATAAGGTTTAGTGTCCAAGGGAGCATTGTGGAGTGTTTAAAGGTACTTAAATCATTTAGTAAAATCTTGCTCATGTTAGATGTTGCAAAACTACAATGTTATGTGAACCATTACCTGTTTTCCCCAAAGCAGGTCAAAGTGTTAGAAGAAATGATCAACTATGCAGTTTGCCCTTGGACACTCTGAATCTATTTCTACATATATTAAGTGGGGAAAACAGTCTCTATAATATACATGTCTCATAGAGTTGTTATGAGGACTAAATGAAGTACTATATATAAAGTGCTTATACATTAAGTGCTATGTGTTTCATTATTATTTTTACTATTTTTATTGTAATAATTCTGATAAGAAAATAAAATGTGTTGTGATACACATAATGCATTTGAATATGTTGACTGTGAAATTGAGATAACAGCAAAGTAGTGCATTCTAATCCATATATTATTTGTCATATAGCTAATTTAAAGTAAGCTATATATATATATTCTTTCATTCAATACACAGATAGAGGATGGCTACTATACTTTTGACACTAGACTTCATAGAGTAGTGTACAAAACGACAATTAAAATCCCTATTTTTGTGATTCCATGAATATTGAATATATTGCAGTGGGAGGAGACAGATTAACAATATATTATTATTTATGTAGCATACCAGGTGAAAAACACTAAGTGATAAGAAGCAAGGTAAGAGAGAAGGAACCCATGGTAGCAGAATGGGAAAGAATGATGCAATTTTAATAGGGTGATCAGAAAAAGCTTCTGAAAGAAGAAACATTTGACCAAAGATTTGAAGGAAGTGAGAAACCAGCTGTGTGGATAACAGGGCAGAGTCTTTCATATTTAAGGAATTGCTAATGCAAAAGCCTTAAAGTAAGAGGCTCCTTAGTGTGTTCCAGAAATTTTAAGAAAATACCTTATGTAAATATCTAATGTAAGATGATGACAAGACTTCTAATACGTAGGGATAACTTTGGATTTTGTTTTCATCTTAAATACCAAGTTCCTCTTAAATTAATAATCAAATATTTATGTAAAAAGTTGGGTGAATTCAACAAGTTAGAAAAAAATAGAAACATTTATTTATCATTTTTAATTATATAATGCATCCCATGTTCACTCTCTCATTTAAGACCTCAGAAAGCTAGTGAAATACTATTTCTTGTGTTTTAGTTTGTTAAAGCTTCCAGAAAGTAATATATCAGAAATGGAATGGTTTTCAAAAAGGGGGATTATTTTTATTTATTTATTTATTTATTTTTATTAAGTTGCCAGCTTACAGTTCTAAGGGCATGAAAATGTCCAAATGAAGGCATCCAGGGAAAGAGACCTTGATTCAAAACATACTGTAGGGTCCAGAACACCTTTGTCAGCTAGAAAGGCACATGCAATGTCTGCTATCTTTCTCTCCCTGCTTCTCATTTCATAAGGATTCCCCAGGGGTGTTCTCCTTCTGCATCTAAAAATCTCTGGCTGTGTGGCTCTCTCAGCATTGTTGGCTCTCTCCAAAATGGTTCCCTTTTAAACGGCTCCAGTAAGCAACCACATCTTAAATCGGTGGAGACACATCTCTATGGAAATAGGCTAAGCAAAAGTTACCACCCACAATTGAGTGGGTCACATCTCCATGGAAACAATAAAAAGTTCCCACGCAGCAATATTGAATGAGGATTAAAGAACTTGGCTTTTCTGGGATACAAAACAGATTCAAACCAGCAGTCCTTACATAGCAATGAAGATAAGGGGAATTGGACAGTTTAATTTGATCATCATTACCCAGGGTTTTAGTGGAAAAATTATAAGTATAACAATAACAGAAACTAAACTTCCACTATATGCTTGTCTCATGTATGAGAGTTAACTCCAATTCATCAGAGGAGCTCAAAAATTTAACTGTTTGATATTTCATTACAGTTGAGCTTTTTTTTCCTTATTGACCTTATGAAGCATGTTCATATTTAACTTGATGCCAAAATTTGAAAATTTATGTCATTTCATAGCATAAATTTATATCAAGCATGTGGTGTATTAGGGCTTTGTACCTTAGGAAAAATATGTTCTTAATCTTAACTCATTCCTATGGTATGAACCCGTTGTAAAAAGGACCTTTTGATGAAGTTGCATCAGCTAAGGTGTGGTCAAAGTGAATCAGGATGGGTCTTAATCCCATTATTGATCCTTTATAGAGAAAACCATGGAGAGAGAAGCCACAGGAAGTGGTCAGAAGCTGAACATCAACAGAACTAGAAAGAGAAAGGAGAAGACACAACCATGTGCACTGAGGCGTGACAAAAAAGCCATGTGACCCCAAAGATCGCTGACCAGAAGACACTACCCTTTAGAAGAAATAAGCCTTTTTTTTTTTTTTTTTTTACATGGGCAGGCACCGGGAATCGAACCCGGTCCTCTGGCATGGCAGGCAAGCGTTCTTGCCGCTGAGCCACCGTGGCCCGCCCAAAGGAAATAAGCCTTCTAACCTGTGAAATCATGAACCAGTAAATTATTGTTGGTAAGCCAACTCATCTTAGGTATTTGTTTTAGTACCAAGAAACTAAGAGAATGGGAACTATATATTTTGGAAAAAATGCCATCATCAATCTTAATGGTTATTTTTGAAATGATTTTATTATCCGTCTTCTTTTCTTGTGGTAGAACAGCCAAATGTCCTAATAGAAGAAGGGATAGTACATTACTACAGGGAATAATTGAGTAACTGCACACACACACACACGTACACATTTTAAGTGCTGTTTTAGTTCATCAGACTGCTCTAGGTTTATTTCACCCAACAATTATCATTTTTTTTTTAAATGTGAGGACAACTTCTCATATAGAGAGAGGACTAGGAATTTAAGCTTATATGGAATTTGGCAGCCAAATAGATTTTATTCTTTTTAAAGTTTAAATTTGGTTGTATTTGGAAATATAGTGCTACAAACTATGATTTTAAAAACTCCAAGTTATATAAAAGAATGTAGTTACTCTTACAACTACATAAATGTTATAGTATATTAAGTAGTTGTGATGTTCTCTCTATAAGAATATGGTATAGGAATATAGATATTATATATAGATTTTATATTAAATATCAGACAATATGTTCCCTTATATTCAGGTCAGATATTATATTCAATCATAATTATATTCTCAATCATGTAAATGGTAGAATAGAGATTTATGTTGATATATTTTTCATTTTATTAACAATATTAGACAAAATAAAATCTGTGATTAATTTTTAAAATGTAAGTTATATTAACTGGGCTACGTATATTTTATACTTGGCTTAATAATTGTGTTGTAATATACAAAATTAAATTTAGCACAGTATGAGTAATTTTTTTTAGGTTAGACAGTAGAAAACAAGTTATAATCACTGGTATCTGTTTTATAACTTATCAAAAGGAGAATTACTTTAAATTATGACCTGTATGTTATTCCATTCCAGTTTTGGAGAAGCCTTTAAAAGTATTCATAAACCCCTCTTCTCAAAACATTTGTGAAGTATCAACTCAACTCAGATATATCGCTATCATTACCATCTATATGTATCTCTCTATATATATACTCTGTATAAAAAATGGACTATGTACATCTTCCGATTAAACAATCAGATAAAAATCCTTGTCATTCATATATTGTACTATTAAATAACCATCTACAAAGTAAGCCTTCCTACCTTCCGTTGAATTTCTTATCTTGGAACAGATGAGTTCATTTATTAATAACCACATCCATGATTTAATATATGTTGAATTACCATTGTAATAGATGTCTGTCACATTTTGCTAACCAAAATAATAAACATCTGTTGTGTTTTGCCTGCTAAGCATCCATTCATGACTTTTTAATTGGGAAGACTCCCTTTTGGTTTTCTAGAACAAATATATCCCTATTTCAGTCTACCTGCTTCTAGGAAGGCAAGTAGTCCGTCTTTGGCTTGTAAGGTTCAATTTCAAGATATTTTTTTGAAACTTGTGGGGAAAAGAAACCTTGTTCCTCTTTGAGGTCGCTGAGATAATAGGATGAAAATTTGGAAATAAAATAGTCATTTTGCCAACAGACAGAGTAATCCTGTCTGTCTTCTTGAGAATGAAGCCAACATAAGGAAAAATAGGACTAGGAATTGAGAAAACACAGATCCCAAACATAAATCATATCCTCTAGAATCTGTAATTCCTGATGCTGGAACTCTAATTTCTCCTAGGAACAAACACGCATATTTGCAGTTTTATTCTGTTTTTTAATCACCACAAAGAAAGGCCTGTATTGTTAAGAAATATTGCTTACTGAAACATCCTTTAAACTGAAACTTTATAAAAAGAAAAAAATCAAACTCTCTTCAATATGAATTCTTTGGAAAGAAACTGGATCAATCAACTCTTTATATATTATAAGCTATCTAATTCTGTGTTATGATAGATACAAGACAACTTGGTTTTTCAATTTGTGGAGCACAGTATGGTTATAATTTCAACTGCAGTACCTTTGAAAACCTAATTGGTTTCAATTTAGATAAGTTAATATAAATCATTTCCACTACTTAAATGAAATCAGAAAAACTGACAAGTTCCTTCAATCATAGTACATGAAAAACACCACAAAATAGATCAATCACAGCTGTTCCTATTCATATCTTGTGAATTGGGTTTTATATTTGTTTTTCATAAGAATATTAATGTGTTGATGGGAAAAGTGCATGTGATATAATCAAGAGACTGAAATGCGCACCTTATAATCCATGGGAATTTAGGCAATCCTCATCACACACAGAAGCCTCAGTTTCTTTCTGTGTCAGAGATAATATTTAACAAGAGTGGTGGCTGTGATTTATGAGAACATACACATAAGAGTATTTTGTGAACTAAGTACTATACAAATATTACCATGCGTGCATGAATAGTTATATGTGTTACATATAAGTGAATTGCATAAATAGATGTCTTAGAATCCCAGGAATCTTTCCAGAATAACACACCTTGTGTGAAGTACTCATATAACCTGAGCTCTAAGAGCACTTTCTCTGCAAACAGTGTAGGGTCCAGGTCAAAGTCTTGTCACTTCCTTGCTGTAACAGGGCAAGTTTATTTAACTTCTTAGAGCCTCAGTACCCTCATTTGTAAACAGTTCTTCATAGTTTAGTTTATACACATATATTTCCATGAGGTGATCCACATAAAAAGCTTAGAATGCTCAGACTAACACATGATAGGCACTCTACTAATACAACCTTCTAATTTGAATAATTTGCAGGTTGTTCTCCATTATAGTTTGCTCAGCCCCTTATTCATATTCAGGTTCTCACATAAGACTAAGGTTAGGTTTTTCGTTTCTTTGTAATGTGGCAATGTTTGTATACTTCTTCCATTTCCCAGGATACTGAAAATGTCAAGCACGACAATGAAACAGAGAGCCCAGAGAAAACAAGTGGTCACATTCCTTGCCCTGGAAATATTCAGGCTTCCTGGATATTCATAAATAACAAGTTTGACAATTTTGTTACTCTTTATAAAGTAACCTATTTCACTACAGCCAGGACCCTTTTTAAAAAATACCTTAGTGTCTATAGCATTGAGCATAGTCTCTAGCACAGAGTGGGTATCTGATAAATGTTTCCTGATTACATGATCTTCAGCTGAGTCAAACTTTCATGAAAAGGTTTTGTGCAGTCATTTAGGCATGAAAATCAATGGACAGAAAAGACTGAGTGGCCTGAATTTGTAGAACTTGCCTTCTTTACTGTTCCTATAACTTATGTGTTGTATGTCCTGCATCACACTGCTTCGCTCCAACTCAGATATGAGTATCCTGTGCTGGACAGTTCCAAAGCATATTGATGGTTCCTAATTAAAGCCCTCTGAGTAGTCTCTGATGTCATGGAAGTCTACTTGGTGCAATCTCCAAAATAACCAGAAATGTGAAGAAAGAACAAATGCTCCATTTTTCTGAAGTACAGTGTTCTTGTTTCCTTAGCAGGTCTATTGAGGGATTGAGTTCCAGTTGCCCCCAATGATGTTGTGACTATCGGCTTTTCTTCCTTCCTTGTCTCAGCATCCATTACCTCACTAATACAATTCTAAAATATTTTCTTAACAAAACTAGTTCTAGATGTTAGGCCAACTGATTGAGAAGATAAGGCAGAAACGGCAGCAAAGAACCTCTTGATCCTCTCAAAGAGATGATGGAAAGTATCTAGTTAAAGGCTGAGGGCTTATAGAAATATGCTGTCTTTATGAAGTCCTGTAGATGATGTTGTGAAGCTGTAATGACCACCAGTATAATATCAGTAAAAGTACTTCCCAGTTTAAAGTCACTGAAAATACCCTTCAGTTCCTCAAAAATATTAAATCATGTATCTTTTTAGGACATAAAACAAATGCCTAGTGTCTACAAATAATAGAGAAGAAAGATTTTTTTTAATTTTACAATGAATATTCTATAGTGCTCAAATGCCTCCAAAAGTCTGACTTTGATTCTAATATTCAAAGATGTTCTACCTCTAGATATATTATATATCTCTATGTACCTTTTTCCTAGCTGCTTTCTCCATTCCTTCTTTTTCTACCTCCCTCCCTTCCTTTTCACTTTGTTTCCCTTTCTCCCTCCTTTTCTCTTTTCTTTCCTTCTTTCCATCCTTTCATTAATTCTGAGTGATTAATAAAAATAGTTCTAAGATTAATTTACAATTAACACAGTAAAACATCTAAATCCTCTTTAGAAAGAAATAGTTCATATTCAATAGTTTTCAGATTTGTTTGTGACTTGGTAAATTCATATTGCCTGTTTAAAATTTATCAAAACCTTGAAAAATGTTTAGGAACTTCATAGGATTTACTTTATAGATGATAGGTCATGTGTCAGGTGTGGTTTCACATTCCATTTTATGGCATTGTCAAAAGACTTGAATAGATATTTCTCCAAAGAATATATGCAAATGCCCAATTAGCACAGGTAAAGTTGCTCAACATTATTACCTATTATATAAGTGTAAATCAAAACCACCTTGAGATATCATTTCATATCCACTAGATTGGCTACTATTAATGAAACAGAAACTAATATGTTTGGGAGAGGATGGAGAAATGGGAACCCTGGCACATAGTTGATGGAATTGTTAAATGGTGCAGGCATTTTGGAAATGGTTTTGGCAGTTCCTCAGAAAGTAAAAAATAGAATTGTGAGTTGTCAGTCTCTCTTCTAGGTGTATATGCAAAAGATTTGAAAGCAGGGATTTGAACAGATATTTGCACACAGTGTTCCCAGTAGTATTATTCACAATTGCCAAAAGATGGAAGCAACCCAAGTGTCTAGCAACTAATAAATGGATAAACCATATGTAGTCTACAATGAAAAACTAAACATCCACACACAAAAGAAAGAATGAGAAATTTCTTTTTGTACAGGTTGGAAAGCATAGGAATTGAAAAAAAAAGAAAACAATAATACAGAGAAATGTCTGTATGAAATATTTTTATAACTCATATCCACCTGAGAATCACTATTTCATATCCCAGTGTGCCATTACTTTGTAAGCATTTCCTAATCAACCTATTCCTCTGGATGCAGGCTAAGTATCCTTCTTTGGCTTCCAACACATCATCTGCATAGCTTTGTGATTAGATTTTCACATCATCTTGTCATTGTGATGTTACATGGGATGCCTGCCCCACAGATGCTAAACCATAAGAAGACAGAGAACATTAGAATATTTCTATCTTCTGCACCTATTTCAGTTGACTTTAACATAATTTTTTATGAAATAATACTAGGTTCTAGTTACAATAAAAATTGAAAAAGTAGAGCTCCAAACTTTAAAGAGTTTTCAATCTAATAAGCTAAATTCAATATAAATATTAAGGGTAATGACAAAGGTAGGAAATCCATATTGAACTTTGGAACAGCATGTTGAGCAATTGAAGAAATTAAGATAGAATATTCTGACAAGGATATCAAAATTAATGACAGTGAAATGTTTTGTAACTACCTGGAGCAATGACCTAATTTTTTAAATACTTTTTTTTTCACCTTAACCCAAAATAATAAGTCATTGTAATGGGCACTTCTTAGGTTTTAAGGAAGACATGGTTGTTAAGTAAGCACACAGTTCTAAGACTCAAAACAAATCTATTTCTGAGTTTTGTGAAAGAACACTCAAATATTTATTAAATATTTTATAAACACAGTATGAATGTAAAGTAATTTATTTTAAATGAAAAGCAAGTAATCCCATAATTACTCTCCTGGGCATGAATTTGGATTTAAAAATTTATTCCAGATTTGTGCACACTAGGGAACCTGTGTCTATTGTATTCTGATTGGAAATTTTAAAATAACAATAGTCAGCAGAGACTTAGAGTTTATGAGCTTAAATTATTCATTTTGTGGCACATAAATACATAGACAATTATAGAAGATATATTTGCAATTTCACATATGCAAAACTGTCACATATTAAATGACTTGCAGTACCTAACCATTTTTAAAACTATTTGATCTAAATTTTAGAAAAGTAAATGACAATGTATTTTGCTAGAGGTTATTGATGGTTTTAGGAGCAAAGTGTTCTATTAGGACAAAATGGGAAGTAAATAATTAAAAAAAACTAACTACAACTCATTTTGCCTTCATTATTCTCCAGGGCCTTTAGCTATATGGGAGCTAACATCTACACTACTCCAAGATCAATTCCTCCCATGTTGATTGAGGGCCTACAAAGTGCCAGGTGCTGTGTTAGGTGCTTGGGGCACATAAGGGAATCAAAGGCACATAGAATAGCACCGAAGTGGAACTTCCACTGGGAGGAAGAGACAATAAGTAATGAAATTAATACCTAAGAAAACTATATAGTATATTTGGAAGTTCACAAGGACAGAAAAAGTATGGTGCAGTAGTAAATAGAGCAATGGGATTTCAGGGAAGACCTTGTTGGGAAGGTGAATAAAACTTTGAAGGAGTTTTTGAGGAAGAGAATTCCAAGTAGAGGAACAGGTTGAAAAAAGATCAAGAAATGCTGGAATCTTGTATGTTTGTAGACAAATAAGAAGGCCACAATGGCCCTAGGAAAGTGAATGGGGGTGATGTGGCAAAAGGGATAATAGAACAGAGCTTGGGGAACAATCTTACTTAGGGCTATGAGGCTACAGTAGGAACTTTGACCTTTATTACTAATGAAATGGGGATTTGAGGCTTTCAAGAAAACAAGTGACAGTATCTGGCACAATTTTATGGATATAAATTTCATTAATGATAGCATTGCCATTCCTGCTAAAATTGATAATTGGATAATGTGACTTTTATCTAAAGACTTACCTAGCATGCCACTGTAAAAACCAGGTTACTACAGTTCTTTCTAAAGGGGACATTCCCCCATAAACCTATGCCATCGAAAAGCAGATAGGATCTATGTTCTCTCTGGGAAAGTAGGCTCTTAGACAATCAGATTTAAAAATGAATAAAAGACAAAAGGGAGATGGGTGGGATGAGGATGTATGTTCATTTTTTCCCCCAAACTCTCTAATTAGATTAAGTTCTGCTTTCTTTCTTGGGGAAAAAAGTGAATGAGGTGTACATAGCAGGGGGTGGGGGGGTTGTGGGGAGCTCTTGCTTTACAGGATGAATGATCACTAGTGAGGAAGAAATTTTCCTCTTCAACAAGTCCAATTTTGTCTGCCCTTTTGCCATGAAATAAGGGGGCTGCCCCTGTTGGGATGTCCAGCACTTATCCTAAAGACAGAGTGAGTTAGTTTTTCTAATTCAGGTGAGCAGTAGAAGACCATTTGGTCATGTATCTAAGCCCCATTTCCAGTCCAGTGATTAATTAATAAGATCAGTTCGAGCTACAGTAAGCTGACCTTCTCCTTTCAGAAGCCTATAAATTAGGAGAGTGTATTAGTCAGGGTTCTCTAGGGAAACAGAGCCAATCAGAGGTATCTGTAAATAGCATGAGATTGTATAAAAATGTCTCATGCAACTGTGAGGATGCATGAGTCCAAGTTCTTTAGGGAAGGCTCCAAGCTGGCACTCCAATGAAAGTCTTTGATGATTTCATCAAGAAAAGCTGGCTGACTGGCTGAAGTAGAGAAGAAAGTTCTCTCTTCTGAGTATTGAAAAAAACTTCAACTGATTAGACTAAATGTTCTTGTTGTGGAAGACACTTCCCTTAGCCAATTGCAGAAGTAATCAGCCATAGATGCAATTGATTTAAGTTCATTGAAGTTGAGTAAATGAACTTAAGTAAATCACTGTTGATTTAAGTTCATAACACGTCCTCACAGCAACAGAAAACCACTGCTTACTTGACCAGACAACCAGGCACCATCACCTAAGCAAGTTGATACATGAACCTAATCATCACAGAGAGGGTTGTGTTTTAAGTTTCTTAGGCTGTTCAAACAAATATTATGAAATTAGTTGATTTAAACAATGGGAATTTATTAGCTTAGAGATTTGAGGCTAAAAGCAAGTCCAAATTATGGTGTCATCAAGAGTATGCTTTCTCCCTGAAGACTGAGTGCAGTTCTAGAGCCAGCTACTGGTGATCCTTGGTCCTTAGTTTGCCATATGGCAAGGCACATGGTGGCATCTCCTGGTATATCCCTTCTCTTCAAGATTCAGTTGAAGTTTAGCTTCTGGCTGTTCCCTCTGACTTTGATCTCTTTTGTCTGAATTTTCATTCTCTTGAAAAGGATGCCAGTAATAGAATTAAGTCCCATCTTGTTTGAAGTTGGACACCTTAGATGAAATAACCTTATCAAAATTTTCTAATTACAATGAGTTTATACCCACAGGAATGGGTTGAATTTAATATTTTTTTCTGGGGTACGTACAACTTCAAACCACCACATTCTACCTGTTAGACCCCAAAAAGACATGGTCTTCTACATGCAAAATACAGTCATTCCATTGCAATATCTCAAAAGCCTTAAGTCATTTCAGAAGCAATGCTTTGTAGAAAGACACATCAAAATTGTCCGGAATGGGGCATAATTCACCTCTGTCTGTGGACCTGTGAGACTAAGGAACAATTTATCTGCTTCTAATATACAATGGAGGTATAGGCATAGGATAAACATTCCCATTCTTAGAGTGAGAAATTGGAAGGAAAGTAGAAGTCATGAGTCCCAAATAATTCTGAAAACCCAGCAAGGCTTACTCCATTAGATTTCAAGGTCTGAGCATCACCTATGGAATGATGTTTTATTTTCCAGATGTGAGGAAGCAGCAACCCCACCTCTTCCATTTCCTTGCTCAGCAGCCATGATCTACCCAAACATGGGGGTGAAAGCTCCAACCTCTCCAAGTATCAGGATGGTTGCTCTCTGCAAATGTTGCAGTACAGGCCTGATTCTCTCAGAACATCGGGTAGCAGCCACCATATTCTGGACTCTCTGCAATACCTGGGACATAAAGTCCACCCTGTGCAAGCATTGCAGTGGTAGAACTCTTCCTGAACAACAAGGGTGAAGGTCTGCCTTCTTAAAGTGCTGGTGCAGAGTCACCCTTTCTACACACCTCAGTAGGCCTGCTTTCTTGGCCTGAGAAGGTCTTTGGTCCAGACCTGAGCTTCCATGTTTCTTCCCTTCAAGACATTTTCTTTTCAATTTGTTCCTTCCTGTCCCTTTTAAATCCAGGCTGGCAGTGGTTCCATCATACAAATTGCACAAAAATGTTTTTGATCGTGCATTTGGTACAGACATTGTGACTTTCCACTGATCCTTCCAGAGTAACTGCCCCAATAATCCTGACTTACGTGGAAATTTCTGATTGGTTCAATGTTCAGTTAAAACCCACATGGGGCCCTATCAATTTTTTGGTTTCTTTTTGCCGAGGAGTACAGTTCTCATCTTATCCCTTTGTTCTCTCATTTTACTATGAGTTGCAAAGAGAACCAGACTGAACTTTCCATGTTTAGATTGGAAATTCCTCAGCAAAATATCCAAATTCATCACTCTCAAATTCTGCCTCCTCTCCACATCAGAACTCAATTTTTCCAAGTTCTCTACCACTTTAGAACAAAGATCACCTTTCCTCCAATTTCCAACAACACATTAATAATTTCTGTAAGGCCTCATCAGAAGTATATTCAGCATCCATGTCTCTACAGTCTCTGAAGAGCAATCTCAGCCTTTTCTCTTAAACACCTCACAATTCTTCCAACCTTTACCTATTACCCATTTCCAAAGCTCTTTCCACACTTTTATTATTTGCCATAGCAGCACCCCATTCTCCTGGTAACAAATCTGTTTTAGTTTCCTAGGCTGCTCAAGCAAATACCATGAAATGAATCAACTTTAACACTGGGAATGCACGAGCTTACATTTTGCAGATAAAAGAATGTCTAAATCAAATCATGACAAAGACAATGGTTCCAAACGCAATGGCTGACAAGTGGTAATCCTTGGCCCTTATTTAATCATATGGCAAGGCACATGGTGGCATCTTATGGTCTATCCCTTACCTTCCATGTCCCACTGATGTTTAGCTTCTGGCTGTTCCATCTAAAGCTTTATTCTCTTTTGTCTGAATTTCATTCTCTTATAAAGAACTCCAATAATAGGATTGAACTTCATTTTGATTGAGATGGTTCTCATCGTAACTGAAGTAATATCATCAAAAAGTCCTACTTTCAACAGGTGTATACCCACAGAAGTGGATAAATTTAAGAACATGCTCCACCACCCCCCTCGGGTACACACAGCTTCAATCTACCACTGAGAGTTATCCATTAACCATATACACCAGAATAGAATGAAAACTACATGAATGATCAAAAGTGTCAGGGGGATCCAGAAGGTGTCATGTGGAAGAAACAAGAAAAAAGTGCTTTTCCTCTGACAATTTGGTAATTGCTCAAATTCTCCAGACAAAGGCAATAATTCTGACTCCTTGATTAGAAGATCTGAGCTCTGTGGACACATATTTGCACTGGATCCTTAAAGCAGAAGCATCTACATTTTCACAACAGCTTAGGTAGCATGTGGACTAACTGACAGCAGCAGTTGCACTAAGCACCCAGACACATTATGCCATTCCTCTGTAGAACTGGTCATCACAGGGTATGTGAGGAAAAGGTGAGATGAATGGCACTTCAGGGATCCCTACCATATTCTGAAAAGTGTGATGGAACTGTGTTAGCACAAGCTATGAAGTAATTGTTTCAACTATTCTGGATGCCTAATAAAATTCTTGGAAACTGCCATATAAGAGATGACCAAAGAGCAATCAAGAAAGTGTCATTTGAGATAAGCACATAAGTTTGTAATTTATTTTAAAGGTAATTTTATTTACACACACTCCATTTCCAACAAACAGATGGTCCTCCTTCCACTCCTGCCTGACCCATCCCGTGCTAACTTCCAAATCTACTATCTGTCTGCAGATTGCTAATTCAGGAGAATTTTTATAAGTAACATCATAATTTGTCCTTATATGTCTTTCTTGTTTCACTGAACATAATGTTGTCAAATTTCTTCTATGTGGCAAAATGTCTTTGGACTTCATTCTTTTTTATGGCTGAATAATATTACACTGTACCTATGTACCACATTTTTTTATCCAACCATTTGCCAATGGACATGTGAATAGTTGCTATAAACAATAGTGTACAAGTGTCTGCTTGAGATTTTCATTTTACTTTCTTTAAGTGTATACCTTAAATTGCCAATTCATGAGGTAATTCTAAATTTACCTTTTTGATGATCCACCATATTGCTTCCCATAATGGTTTCACTATTTTACATTGCCACCAACAACTGGAGTTCCATTTTCACTACATCCTCCCCAAGACTTGCTATTTTTCTGGTTTATAAATAATAACTTTGAAAGGGGACAGGCCTGGAATAGCCTACCATCTCTCCTGGGGACCTACAAATATATCTCTGCTCAGGAAAAAGATGTGTCAGCCTGGCAAGATAGCACATAATCTCCTGATAGAAAAATAGTCTCTGGCACCTATCTAATTAAGGTGAGCATATTTTATGACATCTGGCTCACACTCCAGTGGTATAGCTGTCTCTTGCAGAGAAGAAGCAGGGTTTCTCCATTATAGCACTGTACTGGTTTGAAAGGATGTATGTCCCCTAGAAAAGCCATGTTTTAATATAAATCCTATTTCATAAAGGCAGAATAATCTCTAATCAATATTGTATGTAATTAGATCACCTCCCTGGAGATGTAACCAAATCAACAGTGGTTGTTAAATTGGATTAGGTAACAACATGTCTCCACCCATTTGGGTGGGCCTTGATTAGTCTCTGGAGTCCTATAAAAGAGGGAACAATTTGGAGAATGAAGGAGATTCGGAGAGAGCAAAGAACGCTGTGGTACCATGAAGCAGAGAGTCCACGAGCCAGCGACCTTTACAGATGAAGAAGGAAAACACCTCTTGGGGAGCTTCATGAAACAGGAAGCCAGGAGAAGAAGCTAGCATATGATGCTGTGTTTGCCATGTGCCCTTCCAGATGAGAGAGGAACCCTGACCATGTTCACCATGTGCCTTTCCAGATGAAAGAGAAACTCTGACGGTGTTCTCCACTGTGCCCTCTCACTTGAGAGAGAAACCCTGAACTTCATCGGCCTTCTTGAGCCAAGATATCTTTCCCTGGATGCCTTTGATTGGACATTTCTATAGACTTACTTTAACTGGGACATTCTCTTGGTCTTAGAACTATAAACTAGCAACTCATTAAATCCCCCCTTTTAAAAGCCATTCCATTTCTGGTATATTGCATTCTGGCAGTTGGCAAACTAGAACAGATTTTGTACTGAAGATTTGGGGTGCTGTTGCTGCAATTTGCAAATACCAAACATGTTGGAACAGCTTTTTAAATGAATAAAGGGAAGAATCTGGAAGAGTGTGAGAAGCTTGATAGAGAAGGCCTAGAATGCTTTGAAGAGACTGTTGGTAGAAATGTGGACTCTAAAGAGACTTCTGATGAGGCCTTAGACAGAAATGAGGCACGTATTATTGCAAACTGGAAGGAAGGTGATTCTTTTTTTAAAATGACAGATAATCTGGCAAAATTGACCAGTGGCTTTGGTCTGGAAGGCAGATTTTAAAAGCCATGAACTTGGATATTTAGCAGAAGAGATCTCCAAATTAAATGTCAAAAATGCAGCCTGGTTTCTCTTCACAGCTTATAGTTAAATGCGATGGGAGAGAGATAAGTTGAAAACTGAACTCTGTAGTACAAAGAAACTAGAAATTGATGTCCTGGAAAATTCTGGGCTCCTAGGAAGGGAGACCCCAGAGAATAATGCCTCACATGAGGATTTAACCAAATGTGGAACCAGCACAGGCACACAAATCCTTAAAAAGAGATAACACATCTTTACTAAAACTTTAAAACACAAAAGAAAATTAAAATCTTTACTAAAATGTTAAAACCTTAAAGTTTACTAAAACTTTATAGCTCCACATAAAATGAGGAGTGGTGTGGGTGAGATCTAATGCTGAAGGTCCTGTCCTCCCAAGAATTGACCCGTCAAAAAACATTAGAAGTTACAATAGGGGTTAATTTTGAAAACAAGGATAGAAAGAATAAATCATCCAGGCAAAGGCAATGACCTGTGGGAAAAACTAAAGGCAGAGGAGCTTTGAAACGCAGCTTGCCTGAGGAGCATCTCTGAGGGAGATGCCACTGGAGAGGGAGGGAGAGGCCAAGTTCTGAGGGCCTTTATAAATCCAGCAAAAGAGTTTTATCTTCAATAAGAGCAGTGAGAAGCCACTAGAGGGATTTTAAGGAAGGACAGGGCATGTTCCCAGAGCAGGGTGCTGAGAAACTGCCAAGGCCATGCTGTCATAATTTTGGAGCAGGTATAAAATGTAGCCTTTGATTCTAGCCTGTTGTTACTTCCAGAAATGTGTGTCAGGACAGTTAATGTGTCTTGCAACAATAAAAGACCACCTGCCTGGGTTCAGGCCTGACGACACACTGTGTTACCGCATTGTGTTTCCATGAAGAAATATGCTGAGGGTATTAAAAATTAGCATTGCCTGGTCCCACCCCTTCAAGTATATAAACTCTAAGACTGTATGGTATTTTAAAACATCTCTAAGGTGTTTCTAATGTTTCTCCAATATAGAACAATTGACTAAGTAACTCAATACCTCAGTTTCTTCTTTTCTGAAAAATGGAGTGATGATAATAAACCCTAAATCTTGGAGATGTTATGAGAGAGTGAAATAAGATGGTGTCTTGAAGCACTTGTTATATCCTGAGGTATGTAGTAAGAGTTAAGTGAAAGTTAGCTATTAGCACAATTACTTACTGCAGACATTCCCATTATCTTGAAGCCTCTTCCACAGAACAAATCCACGGGAAGAGTTTTATCTCCAGTTCCCATCCAGATACTTTAGCATGTAACAGCTCTTTTCCTTCAACCATACAGCAACCCACTGATTTGATATGTGATGAAGTTTCTCTGCTTTCTGCCAAAAGTTAGAAATTTTGACTATAGTGATATTGATGTAATGCTACTCTTTAAAACAGAAAACAAAAATTGTGCAATGCAGAAGAATTTCAAAGTAAAATCACTGCATTCACCATAGAAGTTTCTACATAGGAAACTGTACAGTGTCATTGGCCTGTATCTGCCCTCTCTTCCCCACCATTCTTGACCACTTAGTTGTATGTAACTTTGGACTTGGTGGCCTGAGTAAAGGAAAGTATGAATTATGCAGACTTGAGTTTTCCTGCCTGATTTTGGTTACTGTATTGGTTCATTGTTCAGAGTTTGTAACTCAGTCCAAAGATTTTTCATTACAGTGTGTAATATATTATGATTTATCATCCCCTCAGCACTTGACTATAATTTATTTTCTAGTAACTATTTTTTACTTCCTCAAATGTTCTTCAGTTAAGAAGTATATGTCTAAATGGCAAGTTTCTTGAAAGAGAGATGGTGATTTCAGATTGCTCTTGGTCTAATTGAGCCGGTTGGTGCAGAATCACTTAGAGAGCTTACAAGATCTTTGTTTAATTTATTCTGTTTTGTTAAGAGTTTATTTTTTTATACAGTGTTGACACATGTATCTCAAATAAATAAAATATTCCAACATGACACAAATTAATGTGAGCAGATCTTTACCTTTGTTCATTACCATCTTGGTCATTTCAGTTCTTTATGCTGAATTATGCTCCCTTCAGTACAGTACTTATCTAAAAACATGACTGATGAATCATTTCCTCAAATGAAAGTTAGATGAAAAATAAAGAAAAATACAATTTGCTATTACTTGCACAGTAATAAATTCTTTAAATATATATATGTAAATATATACCTATTATTTTTTTCTAATGTATCTTTGATATGCATTAGATTTCTTTTTCTAAACAAGCATTGCAAAGGCAATATAGAAATGGAGGAAGAGATGAAGGAAGCTGAAAATTTTGGCAGAGACATTTATCAATGTGTAAAGATATGAATGTTAGCATATCCTTTAAAAATTATACACAAGTGGCCACTGTCCTTAATTATAGCCATTATTTTCCATTGTACTTAGGAAGAAGTAGTGCTACAGTTTTTCCAGTAATGCCACCTAACAGAAGCAGCCAAATTAACTGGCTCTAGCTTTCAAAATGATGCCATGGGTTTTCAACGTAGAAATATCCCAAGTATGGTTTAACATTTACTTTGTTTAACTAAGTGTTAGCTGAATTGAACGGCAGGTACCACAGCATTGCTTTAGGAAATCTTTGAGAACATATTTTCTCTCTTCCAAAGTGCTGTACTACATTCTGCAGACTTACTTTTGAGTTTTTAAATACAAGTTGGCTGAATCTAGTTTGAACTAAATAGCTTGGGGAGTTGAAGTGGAAAGAACTGTTTCCACTTTCTAGGACATTGAAGTATTCCCATCAAGCGGCATCTGAATACATGTCAGAAAACACTTCAGTGACCTACATAAAGAGACCAAACAAGTGATAATGAATTAACATTTGAAAAAAAAATCTTTTAGTGCTAGGCGCTTTGCAGTTTCTGTTAAATGTAAGTCTGATAATGATGATGTTAAGTTTAGTGCAAATATCCCCAGTTTCAAATAGGGAAAACAATCACCTTAAATGTAAATAGCTTGCCCAAGGTCACCCAGCTAGCGTGTCAAGGTCATCCAGCTAGCCTGTAACCATGTCAGAACACAAGTCTCTAGCTTTCCCACCACAGAGACCTATCAGCAGGAAATTCTGTGGCAACTTGCTGGTAGCATTGGTAAATGGTCTCCTGCTCCATTTCTCTGCATTTCCAAGATATTTTCCTCATAACTTCATTTAAAAAATTCACCCAAGAAAACCATATTTTTAAATTCTCTTTCTGATTAATGCTTTAAATCTTAATAAATTTGCAAACTCAGAATGTAAACTTCTCTTTTGGTCTCCTCTACCACTTATTTTGAAACTGACTAAATTGGATGGATGTTCTTGGCTATCTTTAGAATAATACCACATCTAGAGGTAGTATCACAAAATTGCAGAAAGTTGGAGTTGAAAGAGACCTTGGTGATCATATGATCTGAAACTCAAAATTTACACATAAGGAAAGTGGAAGCCCAACCTCATTGAAGGGAAATAATTTGCTCACAGTGTCTCAATCTAGTGGCAGAGCTAATTAGAAGAATGAGAACCAGAATTAAAACCCACGTCACTTAGCATTTAGCTTGGTATTTTTCTCTACTTAATTGTGAGTAATCTTACAACTGAAGAGTTTTGTTAGCCTTATTTTTATAGAAGAGTATAAGTTTGAAGATAGCTGCTCCATTTAATTAAGTTATAACTCCTCCTAAAATAATGAGCCAAATATAACTTTTTACTAGGGAATTTAAATGGGAGTGCTGAATTGGGCTTTGGGTTTTTTATATGTGTCTCAAAGTAACATAATTGTTATAGAAGTCTTAGGGCTTTTACCGCGCTGAAAATGGGCTTGAGTTGATTTGAAGTTTTTCCATGTAAGCATTGTTTCCTTTGGCCAATTGATATTTAATTATTGCCACTTTGCTTATCAATTACATTTCCTAAAATTCACAAATATATGTAAAAATCACTGAACGGGTGGGATAAGAATAAAAGATTTCGGTTAGCAAAAGGAAAACAGACATAAAATTCTCTGTCTTTGCAGAAACCAATTTAAGACTATGAGAAATTATTTCACTTTTATATCCAAATACATTCACCTACCCACACTTTTGTCATTTATTGGAGAATACATTTTTGTTCATTTTCTCCATGGATACTAAATTACATTTGAGAAAACAAACATTCTCACTGTGCAAAATTGAAAATTGCTAATTTCTCACTTACACAGATTCCTTAGAACATTTGATGTTTTTTTCTTCCATGAGCAATAACATTGTAAATTGAGCTGTTAAACTGATTCATGCTTAGATCAGCAAAAAAGGGCAGTAAGTGGCTCTGAATCTTTCATAAATTCTGCAGAAAAGATTTCAGTCTGTGCTTGCCCCTTACTCCTGCTATTCTGTGTCATAATGCATCATTATATACTGATGTTCGCTCCTGTGCAAGTCAGCAAAAAATGGGATTACATAGTGTATGTTGGCCCTTTTCCATGGATTAACTGTGTCACTTTTGATTTGTTATGTTACTGGACCATGTTTCAGGATGCTTTAACATTAGCAGCTGCAGCACAAATATATCATCCCCAGAAGTCTGCTATTTTGTAATTTACATCTTGAATGTTTAAAGTATTTTTATTCTGATAAAATCAATTTAAAATAACATCAAACCATGCTTGAAGGGGAAAAAATCAATTTTGTGCAATCTGAAAAGTATGCTTTGTGTGGCCACCTCTTTGCCAAAATGATGGTAGAGAATGAATTATTTTATGGATCAATTATAAAATAAAATTTTAGAAAAAATCGGCTATAAAATGACAATTTCATAATATATAGAAAGTAGCATATAGTCTAATAATCCTTCCTATTTGTAACTTTGTTCTCTAACATCTAGGTCCATTGATTATTCTGCGTTTTCCCTGAATAGCTTGACTGGTGAAGAATTCATTGCTATCATGAGCAATTCTGACCTTTAGACTATTTCCCATATTTGCTCAGATATTCTACATGTAGTTGCATTCATTATTCAATATTCTCACCTTGTAATACAAAATGAACCAGTAATACACTAAGTACATATATTTACCTAATATACTCTGGGTAGGTTTGTATAGTATTTTATTAGACACAATCTGTCAGAAAAAATATATAGTTCTCTTATTTAAATTAATTCATTTATTAAACATTTATTGAGCTACAACTATAATCCAGGATCTAGGTTAAGCCCTGAATATCCACAGGGGAATATGATGTGGATATTGTCTTTATAGAGTTGATGGTCTTGTAGGAAGACGAAAAAAATAAAATAAATTCTTCTGCATAAGGAGATAAATTATTGAATAAAAAATATTTAGATTCAAGGCCAACTTTTACCTCATGCTTGCTAAATGATCTGAAATGAGTATTTGTGTATGTTGGTGTGTGAGAGAGTATGTGTGTGACAGTGTTAAAAGAAATACAGACATACCTCGGTGATATTGCAGCTTCAGTTCTACAACACCAAGATAAGATCAATATCTTAAAAAAGCAAGTCATACAAATTTCCTGGTTTCCCAGTGCATATAAAAGTTATGTTTATACTATACTGTAGTCTTTTAAATGTTCAATAGCATTATCTCTAAAATAAACAATACATATCTTAATTTTAAAATGCTTTATTGCTAAAAATGCTAACCATCATCTGAGCCTTCAGTAGGTCAAAATATTTTGCTGGTGGAGGGTCTTGCCTCAGTGTTGATAACTGCTGACTGGCCAGAGTGATGGTTAATGAAGGTTTGGGTCACTGTGGCAACTACTTAAAATAAGCAGCAATGAAGTTTGCCATATCATTTGACTCTTCCTTTCACGGAAGATTTATCTGTACCATGCTATGTTGCTTGATAGCATTTTACCCACTGTAGACATTCTTTCAAAATCGGAATCAATCCTTTCAAACACTAGCACTGCTTTATCAACTAAGTGTATGGAATATTCTAAATCCTTTCTTGACATTTCAACAATGTTCACAGCATCTTCATCAGGAATAGATTGCCTCTCAGGAAACCAGATTCTTCGCTCATCCATAGGAAGCAATTCCTCATTCATTTAAATTTATCATAGAATTTCAACAATTCAGTCACATCTCCAGGCTCCATTTCTAATTCTAGTTCTGTTGCTATTTCCACTATGTCTGCACTTACTAACTCCACTGAATTTTGAACACTTCACAGGCATTCATGAAGTCTGGGATCAACTTTTCCCAAATGCCTGTTATGTTGATATTTGTCCTCCTTCCATGAATCACAGATATTCTTAAGGATCCATGGGCTGCAGAATGGATGTTGTGTTAGCAAGTATGAAAACAATATTCATCTCATTGTACATGTTCATCAGATCTCTTGAGTTATCAGATGCACTGTCAGTAATATTTTAAAGGATTTTTTTGGGGGGGCAGTAGTTTTCAACAGTGGTTTTAAATTATAATTAAACCATGTTGAAAAAAGATGTACTATCCTCTAGGCATCATTCCATTTATAGAGGATAAGCAAAGTAGATGTAGCATAATTCATAAAGGTCCCAGGATTTTTGGAATGGAAAATGAGCATTGGCTTCAACTTAAACTCACCAGCTACATTAGGTCCTAATGAGTGAACTAGCTTCTGCTTTTTGAAGATTTGATGCCAAGCATTGACTTCTCCTCTCTAGCTAAGAAGGTCCTAGATGGCACCTTCTTCCAGTATAAGGCTGTTCTGCTTACACTGAAAATGTTTTATTTAGTGTAGTCACTCTCATCAATTATCTTAGCTATATCTTCTGGATAACTTACTTTAGCTTCTACATCAGCACTTGCTGCTTCCCCTTATACTTTTATGTTATGGAGGTGGTTTCTTTCTTTAAACCTCATGAACCAACCTCTGCAAGTTTTAATCTTTTGTTCTTTAGCTTCCTTGCTTCTCTCAGCCTTAATAGAATTAAAGAATGTTAGGTCCTTGTTCTAGATTATGCTCTGACTTAAGGGAATGTTGTAGCTGGCTTGATCTTCTATCTAGACCATTCAAATCTTATACATATCAGCAATAAGCCTGTTTGAATGCCCCCGAATCATTGCAATTACAACAGCAGCATGAAAGATCACTGATCACTGGTCACCTTAGAAGACATAATAATATTTAAAAAGTTTGAAATATTGCAAGGATTACCAAAATATGACACAGAGATGAAGTGAGCCTGTGCTGTTGGAAAAATAGCACCAATAGACTTGCTTTAATGCATGTTGCCCCAAACCTTCAATTTGTACAAAATATCTTCTCTGTGAAGTGCAATAAAATGAAGCACAATGAAACGAGGTATGCCTGCACTGTATTTGAAGTGCTTTGCTTGCCAGAACTACTATGACAAATACCACACAATGGGTTGTCTTAAACAGCAAGCACTTGTTTTTAAATTACCTTGAAGGCTAGGATTTCAAATTCAAGGTGTTGCCAAAGTCTTGCTTTCTCTTGGAGACAGGAGCATTCTGCTGATGGCTGTATTTTATCCCATGACAATCGCTCTCTTTCATGTGTGTTCTTCTCATTTCTGCTAATGTCTGACTTCTTTGACTGTGTCTGAATTTCCTCTCTTTCTAAGACCTCCAGCCATATGGATTAAGGACCACCCTAATTCAGTTAGGCCCCATGACAATAACTATCTGTGAAGATCCTATTAACAAATGAATCTACATCATACCTAAAATGACAGCCTCAAATGTCCTATTAACATGTGTGTGCACCCCACAGAATATGCATTAAGACTAGGACATGTCTTTGGTATAGGATTCAATCCACAACACATAGGTATATAGGCATAATATAATTGCTCACTAAATGCCAGCTACTATTTATTTAATTATTTTTACTTTTTATTATGAAAAGTCAAAACATA
>PVIY010010450.1:0-39463 GCA_004026745.1 Myrmecophaga tridactyla
GGATTTCTAAGGAGTGAAAAAGAGTGCCATGCATCTATTTCAGGGATAATTTTGCCTAAGGTGCAAGAGGTAGACTAAAAACTTTTCAAGGTCTTTTTGTTCCAATCTTTAAATAATTATTTAAATGAAGTGAAGAATTAAATGCCTGCTTTGACTTGCAATATCTTAGTGCACTGACCTGAGCTTTGTAACTTAATATCTATGAGTACTAATCTATTTTAACTAGATGGAAACAGAAAAAATGAATTGCAAAACATGCTAATGAGATCAAAGATCTCAATATATCTTGCATGTTTCCAAGACCCAGAGGTCAAAATCCAGAAGGAGGAGGAAGAAAATGGAGAAGAATGAAAAGGAAGAACATCATTCTGAAGTTTTTAAATGTAGATGCTGTGGACGAGGACCTGAACTTAATTATATTTTACATGTATGTGATGAGAATACACTTGAGTTTTTAAATAAATCCTTTCTGAGGATCATTATAACTGAAACTGAAAGTTGCACTTCCTTTGAGTACAAATTTTATATCTTTATTATGACCTAACAGTAGCCATTTTCAATTATAAAAATCATTTTCTGAATACCACTGAGAATTAATTGAAACTATAGCCCTTACAAATGAATATGTACCACTGACTTTAACTCAGCTCTTTCACATTAATTATCAAGTGCAGTTTTTTAAAAAGTACAATATTTCAAGATTCTTCTTTAGCCATCATCTGGTTTGTAGGTCAATATAAAAAGAACAATAAAACTTTAATTTTTTGAAATGGACCTGAAATAGATAGCCCAATTCAGAATTTCACATGGTAGAATTAATGTTGTTCTGAACCATCGTCTGAGCCCTTTGCATGCATTATCTTCTTTAATATAACTCTAATTGATATATGTATTATTTAATAGTCACAGTAATTGTACTAGGTAAGGGCTATTATAATTTTTATTCTATAGCTGAGAAAACTGAGAGGTGGTAGTATTTAAATAACTTGGCAAATTTGCTTAGTTAGCTTAGCACCTCGGTTCTGTCTGTCAGCTACACACGGTCCTGCATATTATCTCTTTTGAAGGCACTGCAAACACACTCAGTAGAAGGACCAAAGGACCAAATTTGGCCAATGGCTGGTTATAATTTCTATCTGTGAACCTGGAGGAGAGTGAAGTTAATTACCCACATAGGAATTGAAAACATTGCCTTAGTACATTTAACATAATGTTTTCAGAAGTCTTCTAAAGATCACTCTCATTTATTTCCATCATTTTCTGGTTAACTGTTACTGTTTCCATCACTGCTCTTCATTGCCCATCCACTAATTTTTCATTGAAATTCCTAGACTGGCTAATACAACAAATTCTGTAAGCTAATCCTCTCAAACTTACCTTTTAATATTATCTGTATTTTTATTTTTAGAAGTGTGAACTAAAGATTAGAACATTGGATTTGGAATGAAAATGCATGGATTTTAAAGTTTGGTCTGCGACCATGAAGCTGGGTGACATGAGGCAGTAAACCACTCTGAGATTTAACTGTTCATCTGTAAAATACTGTTGATACCTATCCAATTTTACTTTACAGGACTTTTCCAAGTTACGAATCAAAGTACATGAAGTATACCTAAATGCTCATATTTTAAGAAACTTCATTTGCTCTGGCATCCTGTTTCTGGTTATAATTACTATGTGATTATTTTAATATTATTCTGTTTAGCCTTTGTTAAAAATCCACCATCTGAAAATGTGGGTTTTCTGTGTGTGCTGCAGCAGGGTGCCTAAAATGATAAATAGGAAATACAGAAATCAAGTAATCTCGCCTTGCTACTTTTTGTAATTAAGGGGAGGGATGTTATGACCCACATAATTTATTTTCTGCATTTATTTTTAATTGGACTAGCTGTGGGTTGGCTTATGTCATTTGTTCACTGGAAAGCTGTGGAGTTGAGTTAGTTCAAGAACTTGATTTGGTTTAGAGAAATATGATCCGAAGTTGCCAAAAGCCAATGTTTAAGTGAGTTAGCAGACAAATGGTACTAACAGAACATTTTCAACTGCTGTGTGCTGTTCCAGGTGGAACAATTAACTATCACTTTCAACAGTTTTACAGGTTTGTTTTATTTATATGTTATGCACAATCGCTGTTCAGTCACACTTCCCTGCTACTCACCATCAATTTTCCTTAGATACACTGAGCTTTGTAAATCAAATTGAACCATCTGTTATATGCATAAAACTCTGAATTTTTGGAGATGTTTTCAACTCAGAATAAGTAAATGTTTACATTTACTGATGAATTTTGGTACTTTGCAATGGTCACTTAAATTCTGTTTCTTTAAAGCTGTATTATATAGAGAGTAAATGGATTCAGGAGTGCGCTAACTATCCTTCCTAATTATTCAATCTCCCTTAGTTTAAGAGTGAGTAGAAAACTTTCCAAAGAGGTTTTAAAGGGCCAAGATGTCAGCCCTAACTGTTATGATGTTAGTAGAAAACCTGCTATAATCAAATCTCACTTTCCAAACCCTATTAAAACTGACAAATAAGTACAATACAACATGAGATGTATTAAAGTTGAGGCAGATACACAGGGTAATGTGTGGTAGTGGAAGAAATATTTGCTTTGGTTGGAGGGATTTTTTTGCATTGGTTAGAGGGGTGAGATGGGAAGTCATTTTTTAAGGTGGACCTTGAAGGATGCAATTGTAAGTCATGTAAAAGAACCTCATTTGCTGGGAAAGAGAAATTAGTCCAGAGTAATCATAAGAGCAAGAACATTGGCAGAGAAGCTAGCCTTGTATTTCTCCAGCATTCATATTCAATTAAGGAATCCCACTTGTGTCTTTACTATGTTGGTATCCCTACCTTACAGTTCTATCTCGAGAGCTCTAGTAATCTCTTATTTAGAGTATCAGGACTTCTTCCTTTTCACCTTGCCTGCAGCCTCTACTCTTTCTTACTTGTTTTATCTCACCTTTTAATTTTATTTTTTTTTAATTAGAACAGTTGTAGGTTTCCAAAAAAATCATGTAGGTAGTACAAATTTCCCATCTATCCCTCTCACACAGAGTTTTCTCTGATTGATGAAACAATATTATTATAACTATACTATTAACTACAGTCCATCATTCACACTAGGGTTCACTCTGTGTTGTACAGTTAGTTCTATGTGCCTTATTTTTAAGTTTTTATTTCTAGTAACAAACTTGTTACCTTGGCCTAGCATTTCATCAATTAAAATCCACTATTCCTCACTCTTCAATAACCACTTACTGGCTTTCCTATTAGTGACAGCCCATCTATTTCATATTATAATAATACCTCTCACTTATCTATAGTATTCACCACCTTGAAAACTCTGGGAAGGGAAAGATCAGGACAGTAGTGTTTAAAGTTGTAATCCTTATATTTTCAATGATATTTGGCACACAGTGGTTACTCAAACTTTGTTTTTGGAATGAATGCTCATGTATTTATTTCCCTAAAGACTCCACTTTATATCTCACGTTTTGATAAAAACATCTATTTTTTTTAATCATCTACTATCAGTTTTTCCTGTTTCTGTGCTAGTCTGGACAGATGACCAACAAATATGCATGTCTTATTACTTAAATTTTGTTTTAGTTGAGGTGTGCACTAAACACTATGGGACTCTTTCCAAACTATGTGTTCATATCTATTACACATTAACCAATTTCCTTCTATGTCAGTGGGAAGGACCTGAATACGAGTCAATTATATTTTCCCTAACAATCTATGAAATATTTCAGTACAATTTTAAGATTCTTTACACTTACACTTACCTTGGTTTTAGTAAGATTCACATGTATAATTGAGAATAACACAGCTGTGTGTGTATATACATACACATACTTAATTTGTTCCTGTATTTGTGATTATTTGTGTACTCCTGAACCTTATGGATTAGAGTGCAATCTGTGAACTCCTGGTAAACTCTGAGACATGTTCAGGTTAAAACTATTTTCATAATAAAAATGACACTATTTGCCTTTTTCACTTTATGAACATTTGTCCTGATGGTGCAAAAGCAATGGTTAGCAAAACCAATCAAGAAAATGATGAATGGATGACACTAAAACTTAGAAAGTTGGATTAGATGACTAAATATCAGAGCCAAGATGACATTTACATATTTTTGAGGTATTTGTTTCCTGAAAATTTGTTTGGTTCAATTTGCAATCACCTGCCATGGCAAGAAACTAAGAAATGCATTTTAATTGCTTGAGTACAATCTCAGCAGCCTAATACTGGGCAAAGGTCTCATTTCCAAAGACATATTTTGCCTTCTCCTTTGAGACCTCCATAAACTAAACAAAATTCCATACCAGATACATATTCATCATTTTGCTGCTTGCTTTGAAGACCATTGAAATTAGATCTGAATGATCTTGGAACTTAATTTCAAGTTTCACTTGCTGACACTAAAAAGCTATTCTAAAGTAATCAACATGTTGTGTGTCTCTTTCTCATGCTTTGGTATGGTAGTAAAAGCTCCATGTTAAGATGGAGCTTAATTTTTTAAGATCTATTTTGCAGTCTGTGCACATCTATGAATTAATGACATGCAATAACATAGTCCCTAATCCAACAAGTAATTATTAAGCAAAAAGTATATGAGAGTCATTGTACTATGGACTGGAAAAAAAGTTAGGGAAGCCTTCAAAGATGGTTGGCACCTTACTATAAATCAGTACCTGCATCCTTGGAAAAATATTATAAAAGCTTTGGAAGATTTAAATTCCCAATGTCCAATCCACATCCCAGAGCAATCAAATGGGAATCTCTGTATGTATGTGTTGACCGTCAATATATATATATATATTTTTACATGGGCAGGCACCGGGAATCAAACCTGGGTCCTCTGGCATTACAGGCAAGCATTCCTGCCTGCTGAGCCACCATGGCCAGCCCGACCATCAATATTTTTAAAGCGCCCAAAGTGGTATAATGTTCAGCTGAATTTGAGAACCCTGAGCTAAGGCTAGAAGGATGTAAATTAACAATTTCTCTCCAAATCTGAAAATGTGGACGATGGGTTTCAAAGCATGTTAGTCTAGCTCCAGAATTCTCTAACCTTTTGCCACTCATAGTGAGAGAGAAAATATAGAGATATCAATACATGAACATAAGGTAAAAGCCAATAAACTTCATAAGAGAGGAAGAGAAAATATAGACTTCAATAGTTGTGCAAGTGTTATTTTTGGCTGCATCACAAAAGAATTTAAGAATAATGAAGATAAAAACAGAAGAAAGATGTTAGAGGGCTTTTATCAGTATTATGAGTAACTCTGCATAGTCAAGAAAAATGAAGCTAAATAGCCACTGCTTATGAAGACTGTGCTAAACCTGGAAAGTCTTAGAAGTTAGTCACAGAGGCTTGGAAGTATGTAGTAGGTCTTCATTATGATGTGGGCTAAGGAGAGATGTCAAAACTGAAGACAAAGGAGTTCTGGGACAATGGCCAAATAAGATGGACTGAGTTCAGTCCTGCTCCAAGAAAAAGTTAGAAAAGGGACAAGAGGGTGACTGAGATGGTGATTCCAGAGTGTAACTGACCTGGTAGAGTCTCCTGCACCACATAGGGCAGCCCTGATTGCAAAAGCTGAGAAATAGAGAAGCAGAAAACTGGAGCCTAATGCAGAAACCTGGAGCCCACAGGAATATAGGGACAGGAAGATGGGAACTAGGAAGTAAGCCAAGCCATGTTCCTTGAATGTGCTACCCTCACCTGCACAGCCCTGTGACCTGTGACTCACCCCACACCCCACGCATCAGACCCCCATCACCCATTCCCACTCCCTGTGCTCCAAGCCCCCCCGCCCCGCCATCTCCTGATGTGTGTACCAGCCCCACACCTCCAGCCCAAGTGCAGCACAACCCACCTCTCCTGTGCCTCTCCGGAGCACTACCTCCCCTTTCCTTCTCCCTGCAGGCTGTCACCAGAGCATAAAGTCTGCTGAAACCTGTCTTCCTACCCAGGCTACATCCTCCCCCAGCCCATACAGTTCAATAGCCTCACCCTGCCAGCCCTGAGTTCTCCACACAGGTACTTCAGTTTATGGCACACCTAAACCCATGCATGCGCACAGGCCCCAGTCATGCCCCACAGCTCTGGGAAATCACTGACCTTCTCTACCTACACAGCCAAGTCTCATCCACTCCCAGCCCATGAAGACATAATGCTGTCCCAGTGCCATAGCCCTGTGCCCTAGACCAATGCACAACAGGACCACACCCTCCAGACTCATGCACCCACACAGTTACATCCTCCCTGGCCACTGGGCACCCATGCTCAAAGGCACAAGCATAACATTCCCAGCCTGAGCCTATACTTGCTCTGCAATCAATCACTGCATTGCTGTGCCCCACCCCATGTCCTGCATCCTGCTACACATCAATCCTGCAAACTTTAGACTACTGAAGGAAATCAACTAACAAAGTAAATAAATCAAGATATTTACATACAATGAAAACAACAGAAGATCACTAAGAAAAGAACAATGCAGAGAGATACAGCCCAGCCTAATGACCAAATTAAAACACCAGAGGAGACACAGACATTGGAAGAACTAATCAAAGATGTTCATATAACGCTATTAAACAAAATAAGTGGGATGGCTAATGACATAAAGGAGATCAAGAAGGCAGTAGAAGAGCATAAAGAGGTTCTGAAAGAATAAATAGAAAAATAGAAGATATCACAGAGATTAAGGATTTGGTAGACCAAATAAAAAACATACTAGAGACACACAACAGCAGATTTGAAGAGGCAGAAGAAAGAGTAAGCAAACTAGAGGATGGAATAACTGATTTCAAATACTCAAAGCAACAAATGGTAAAAAAGATGGAAAATTTTGAATTGGATCTTAGGGAAATGATGGACAAAACAAAGCTCACAAATATAAGAGTCATTAGTCTTCTTTTCTTCCAGAAGAAGAGAAGAATAAAGGGCTAGTAAGAGTAGTTGAGGATATAATGGGGAAAAACTTGCCAGCCCTTATAAAGGACACAAATATATAAGTCAAAGAAGCTCAATGAACTCCAAAAAGAATAAAAATAAATAGGGCTTTCACAAGACACGTACTAATCAGTCTGTCAAATGTTGAAGAGAAGCAGAAAATTCTGAAGGCAGTAAGAGAAAAACAATTTACTACATGCCACATAAAACTGAGTTCAGACTACTCAATTGGCTCCATGGAGGTGAGAAGGTAGTGGTATGATATATTTAAGATCCTGAAAGAGAAAGACTTTCAGTAAAGAATTCTATACCTAGCCAAATTGTCCTTCAAAATTGATGGAGAGATTAAAATTTTCTGAGAAACAAATCCTGAAAGATATGTCAACAAGAGCCTGGCCTTACTAGAAATACTAAAGGAAGTTCTGCCAGTTGAGAGAAATAAAAAATGAAAGACAGGAGAGGGAGGTCTGGAGGAGGGCACAGAATTGAAGAATATCAGAAAGGGTAACTTAAAGGATTAAAAGAGAAAGAGTGATAAGAATATATAGATCTGATAAATAAAATCTAAAAAGATAAAATGGTGAATTCAAGAAATGACTTTTCAGTAGTAACTTTGACTGTTAATGGACTAAATTTACCAATTAAAAGATATGGATGGACAGAGTGGATTAAGAAATATAATCCAGATATATGCAGCTTACAAGAGAGGCAACTTAGACACAAGGATACAAGTCAATTGAAAGTGAAAGGATGGAAAAAGATTTTCCACGCAGGTTGTAAACAAAAGAAAGCAGGAGTAGCTATACTAATATCAGACAAAAGAGACTTTAAATGTAATGATATCATAAGAGACAAAGAGGGACACTATATATTAGTTAAAGGGACAATTCATCAAGAAGAAATAACAGACATAAATGTTTATTCTCCCAATCAAGGAACTCCAGAGTACATGAGACAGACATTGGCAGAACTGAAGGGAGAGATAGATGTTTCAACAATAATAGTAGGAGACTTCAATACACCACTTTCCTGTATAAATAGAACAACCATACAGAATATCAACAAGGAATAGAAAAGATAAACAATTTGATAAATGAATTAGACCTAACAAACATATATAGGTCTTTGCACCACAAAACCCAAAGATATACATTCTTCTCTTGTGCTCATGGAACATTCCCCAGGATTGATCATATGCTAGGGCACAAAACAGTTCTTTATGAATTTGAAACACTGAAATTATGCAAAGCACTCTTATAAATTTAATGGAATTTCTAATCATAATAGAATGAAGCTGGATCTCAATAACCACCAAAGAATGAGAAATTTCACAAATATATGGAGATTAAATAACACACTCTTAAACAATGGATGAGTCAAATAAGAATTGCTAGAGAAATCAGTAGCTATCTGGAGAAGAATCAAAATGAGAATACAACATATCAGAACTCATTGGATGTGGCAAAGGCTGTTCTGAGATGGAAACTTCTTGCCCTAAATGCCTATATTTAAAAACAAGAAAGAGAAAAATTGAGGACTTAACAGCACACTTGGAGGAACTTGAGAAAGAACAGCAAACTAACTCCAAAGGAAATAGAAGAAGAGAAATAACAAAGATTAAAGCAGAGTTAAATGAATGGGATAACAAAAGAATAGAAAGAATCAATAAAACCAAAAGTCGATTCTTTGAGAAAAATCAATAAAATTGATTGGTCACTAGCAAGACTAACAAAGAAAAAAAGAGAGAAGATGCAAATAAACAAAATCAGAAATGAGACGGGGTGCATTACCACAGACCCTGAAGAAATAAAAGATATCACAAGAGAGTACTATGAACAACTATATGCCAACAAACCAGACAACTTAGATGAAATAGACAAATTCCTGGAAACACACAAACAAGCTACATTGGCTAAGGAAGAAATAAAAAATCTTGACAAACCAATGAAAAGTAAATATATTCAATCAGTCATCAAAGATCTTCCTACAAAGAAAAGCCCAGGGTCAGATGCCTTCACAGGAGAATTTTATCAAACACTCCAAAAAGAACTAACACTGATCTTGCTTAAACATTTCAAAAAAGTTGAGGAAAAAGAACACTACCTAATTCATTTTATGAAGCTGATATCATTTTAATACCAAAACCTGGTAAAGATGCTATAAGAAAGAAAAGCTACAGGCCAATCTTCCTAATGAACCTGGATGCAAAAATTCATAACAAAATATTTGCAAATCAAATCCAACAACACATTAAAAGAATTATACATCACAACCAAATGGGGTTTATACCAGGAGTGCAAGGATGGTTCCACACAAGAAAATCAATTAATGTAATATGCACATTAATATATCAAAAGCAAAATATCATATGATCATCTCAATTGATGCTGAAAAAGCATTTGACAAAATTCAACATATTTTCTGATAAAAACACTTCAAAAGATAGCAATCTACCTCAATATGATAAAAAGAATATATGAAAAATCAATAGCCAGCATTGTACTCAGTGGAGAGAGATTGAAATTTTCCCCCTAAGATCAGGAATGAGATAAGGATGCCCACGGTCACCACTGTTATTCAACATTGTGCTAGAAGTTATGCTAGAACAATCAAGCCGCTAACAAAACAAAAGGCATCCAAATTGGAAAGGAACAAGTAAATTTTTCATTGTTTGCAGATGACATGATCCTATACTTGATGATCTATATTAAAATCCTGAGGAATCTACAGCAGAGTGTTTGGGCTAATAAACAAATTCAGCAAGGTGGTGGGATATAAAATTAATGTGCAAAAATCAGTAATGTTTCTATACACAAGCAATGGCCTAACTGAGGAGTTTTAGAAAAAAATCCATTCAAGATAGCAACTAAAAGAATCAAGTACTTAAGAATGAACTTAACTAGAGACGTAAAGGACTTGCACACAGAAAATTACATAACATTGCTAAAAGAAATCAAAGAAAATCTAAATAGGTGGAAAGATATTCCCTGTTCATGGATAGGAAAGCTAAATATAGTAAAGATGTCAATTCTACTCAAATTGATCTACAGATTCACAGTATCAAACAAAATTCCAACAATCTACTTTGAAGACTTGGAAAACTAGTTAGCAAATTCATATGGAAGTGAAAGAGAACCCAAATTGCTAAAAGCATTCTAAAAAAAGAAAAACAAAGTCAGAGGATTAACACTCTCTGACTTTAAAACCTATTATAAAGTCACAGTGAGTCAAAACAGCATGGTACTGGTACAATGATAGAAATATTGATGAATGGAATTGAATCAAGAGTGCAGAAATAGACCACCAAATCAATGGTTAACTGATTTTTGACAAGGCCCCCAAATCCTCTGAACTGGGACAAAATAATCTTTTCAATAAATGGGCATGGGAGAACTGGATATCAACAGCCAAAAGAGTAAAAGAGGAGCCTTACCTTACGCCCTATAAAAAAATTAACTCAAAGTGGATCAAACACCTAAATATAAGAATTAGCACCATGAAGTTTCTAGAAGAAAATTAGGGAAACATCTTCAAGACCTAATAATAGGAGCAGATTCCTAAACTTTACATCTAAAGCACAAGAAACAAAAGAAAAATAGATAAATGGGAACTCCTCAAAATCAAATACTTCTGCACCTCAAAAGACTGTCAAAAAGGGAAGAGGCAGCCAATTCAATGGGAGAAAATATTTGGAAATCACATATCAGACAAAGGTTTGATATCCTGTATACATAAAGAAATCATACAAATCAACAACAAAAGAACAAACAACCCAATTATAGAATGGACTAAAGACATGAATAGGCATTTTTCTGAAGACTAAATACTCATGGCTCAAAAGCACATAAAGAGATGTTCATTTTCATTGGCATAAGCGAACTGAAGATCAAGACTACAATGGGAAACCACCCAACACTTATACAAAATGAATGCTATTAAACAAACAGGAAACTATAAATGTTAGAGAGAATGTAGAGAAATTGAGACATTTAAGCACTGCTGGTGGGAATGTATAATGGTGCAGCCAGTATGGAAGACAAATTAGTTGTTCCTTAGGAAACTAAATATCAAGTTGCCCTATGACCCAGTAATAGCACTACTTGGTATATACCCAGAAGAGCTGAAAATGATGACACCAACAGACATTTGCACATTGATGTTCACAGCAGCATTATTCACAATCATCAAAATGTGGAAACAAACAAATGCCCATCAACAGATGAATGGATTAACAAAATGTGATATATACATGCAATGGAATATTATGCAACAGTAAGATGAAATGACATCCTGAAGCATATGACAAGATGGATGAACCTTAAGGACATGAAGCTGAGTGAAATAAGCCAGATACAAAAGGATAGATACTGTATGACTCCACTTTTATGACCATGGTAAAGAAAATCAGAGGTTCATAATACAATGAAGGGGACTTGGAGATACATAGAAGGTAGAGATGGATGAAAGGTTAGCTAATGAGGTTGAACTCCAATGTAAGGGAATACATAGAAGTGAAGGCCGTCTCTAGTGGATCTCTATGTAATATTACAATATTGAAGATGGACAATATTGAAAGAGGGTGTATAGACCTATATAGCCCACTGATTAACACTAGAAATATAAATTAGTTCTTGTAAGAACTACTTCAAAGGTATGATTCATGTACAAAGAGTGTTTAAGTCCAGGGTACAGAGGGAAAACTGCTAATGCATGCTATGGGCTTTGTTCAAACGGAAACCATCAGCCCTACCACAGCAACAGCAGAGGTAAATAATCGGGGGAGGGACAAGAATTAAGAGGAGGTTTAGATTTCCTGTTTGGTGAGGGTGTGTTTATTGGTTTTCTTTCTCTTGGGAACAATGAAATTATCTAAAATTGAGAGTTTTGATGAACTGTGGACTTTGAGCACTATACACGATGCCTGATGAATGCAGGTGGCTGAAGGAATCACTGAATGAGAAGTAGATTGGCAAACAATGGTGTATACATATGATCAAATATTGTGCTGCTACAAAAAGGAAGGAAGTCCTGAAGCATGCAATGATGTGACTGAAGATGTTGGACATTTGATGAGGCAAAATATCCAGAAATAAAAGAACAGTTATGGTTTGGTCTCCTTTAGAAAATACTTATAAGAAAATGGGCCTAGATTGTTAGTTTTTATAGCAGGCACATTTAGTCTGAAGTGATAATTATTTCTGGATTTGGGGATGCTGTTTTATATATATATATATATATATATATATAAATGTGGTATTTAGATATAAGATCAAAGTTGATCAGGTAGGTGTTAAAGTAATTTGGAACATGGGGTAAAGAAGATATTGTCTATATTTTAGAGCCACACATATTCTTTGAGGCTAAAGGAAGAAAGGTAAATAGACCAAATAAAGTCTGAAACCAAAATTTTCTGTAGCACATAATCTCACTCAGCCTATCTGTCTAGTTCATTTGAACAATTGAAACACAGGGAGCCCAGATTAAGAAAGAGGTCCATTAATCTTGTATAGATTAGCATAATGCCTGGATACATTCTAGAGTATCTTAAGCAGATTTTCAAAAAGTATTGGCAAAGTCCCTTGAGGGATGGGAGAAAAATATGGAACTATTAAATTTCACCATCAGAGAATCCCCTGATACTGTGTCAAACTTTAGGGACACCCAAATCAATAGTCCAAGCCCTTGATTTTGAGGCTTACTCTTGTGATGCTTATGTAGGTAGCAGAGAAGCTTAGCCTACTGTGCTGGTTTGAAAGGATGTATGTATCCTAGAAAAGCCATGTTTTAATCCTAATCCCATTTTGTAAAGGCTGCCATTTTTTCTAATCCCTATTCCATACTGCATGCTTGAAACTGCAATTAGATCATCCCTGGAGATGTGACTCAATCAAGAGTGGTTGATAACTGGATTAGGTAATGACATGTCTCCACCCATTTGGGTGGGTCTTGATTGGTTTACTGGAGTCCTATAGAAGAGGAAACATTTTGGAGAATGGGAGATTCAGAAAGAACAGAAGAACAACATAGCCACAAGAAGCAGAGTCCACCAGCCAGGGACCTTTGGAGATGAAGAAGGAAAATGCCTCCAGGGGAGCTTCATGAAACAGGAAACCAGGAGAGGAAGCTAGCAGATGATGCTGTGTTTGCCACATGCCCTTCCATATCAGAGAGAAACTCGGACTGTGTTCACCACGTGTTCTTCCACTTGAGAGAGAAATCCTGAACTTCATTGGCCTTCTTGAACCAAGGTATCATTTCCTGGATGCTTTTGATTGGACATTTCCATAGATTTGTTTTAATTGGGACATCTTCTCAGCTTTAGAACTATATACTGGCAATTTATTAAATTCCCCCTTTTAAAAGCCATTCTGTTTCTGGTATATTGTGTTCCAGCAGCTAGCAAACTAGAATAGATTTTGGTACCAGAGAGTGGGGTACTGGCTGCTATGGTTTGCACATACCAAACATGTTGAAACAGCTTTTTAAATGAATAAAGGAAAGATTCTGGAAGAGTTGTGAGAAGCTTGGTAGAGAAGGCTCTAGAATGCTTTGAAGAGACTGTTGGTAGAAACGCGGACTCTAAAGACACCTCTGACCAGGCTCTAGACAGAAATGAAGCATGTGCTATTGCAGACTGGAAGGAAGATGATCCTTGTTTTAAAACAGCAGATAATCTGGCAAAATTGACTAGTGGCTTTGGCTGGAAGGCTGATTTTAAAAGCCATGAACTTGAATGTTTAGCAGAAGAGATCTCCAAATTAAATGTCAAAAGTGCAGCCTGGTTTCTCCACACAGCTTATAGTGAAATGTGATAGGAAAGAGATAAGCTGAGAAATGAACTCGTGGGTACAAAGAAACCAGAAATTCATGTCCTGGAAAATTCTGGGTCTCCAGAAAGGGAGGCCCCAGAGAATAATGCCCTCTGTGAGTATTTAACCAGATGTGGAATCAGTTAACCATTTCAGAGAAAGCCAGGATCAGACATAGAATTATCCAGGAAGGATTTGTGGAAACCCCTTATGTCTGATGGGCCTGATCCAAGGCTACTGCATAGAAAGCCAATGAGAGTGCTGTGGGACCTATAGAAACAGAGCTGCTGTCAGTCTGAACTGGGGGGTTCAGAGAAGAGATACATTAGAGGAAAAATAACTTCAGAGGCATAACCATGGAGGCTGAGGTCTGAAGTCAAGAAGCCTTGGGCCAGGAGAGCAGACCCACCCAAGCCCATGGAAAGGGTGAGTTTGCCCCAAAGGCAGAGGATGGGCCTTCCACCTCATTGCAGTGGAAGAGTCATGCCGCCTCAGGCCTTGGAGAGGGTGAAGCACATTCCTGGAGGTTTGAGGAGAGCCTGGCTGCCGCCACATGGAAGGGTTGAGTGTGTGTACCCCAGAGACGGCAGAGAGCCAGGGTGCAGCCCCAATGCTTGGAGAGGGTGGAGCCAAGGAAAAAGGTGGTCTCCCCCAATGTCCCCTAAGGTTGTGTTTGGAGAGAGGCAGACCTCTGCATAGGCCTTTGGAAAGGGTGGGATTGCCATTTCTAAAGCCCCAAAGATAAATGACTTTCAAAGTTGGGAATCTAATGGACTTTGCCCTGCAGGTTTTCAAAACTGTCTGGGTCCAGTGACTACTGTGTTCCTTCCTCCCTATGGAAATGGATATATGTACCCCATGACTGTTCCTCCTTTGTATGTTGGCAGCAAATAACTTGTTAGGAGTTTTCCTAGGTCCAGAGCCAGAGGAGAATTTTGCCTTAGAACAGACCATGCTTGCAACTAACTTTGAGATTTTTGTACTGGTTTTAATCCTGTATTGTATTTGTAATGTTACTGAAATGATTTAAGGTTCTCTGATATTGTTACAGAATGAATATATTTTGTATACAGGGAAAACATGTCTTTTTTAGAGTCCAGAGAGTGGAATGTGCTGGTTTGAAAGGATGTATATACCCTAGAAAGGCCATGTTTTAATCCTAATCCCATTTTGTAAAGGCAGCCATTTCTTCTAATATCTATTCAGTACTGTATGGTTGAAACTGCAATTAGATCATCTCTTTGGAGATGTGACTCAATCAAGAGTGGTTGATAACTAGATTAGGTGATGACATGTCTCCACCCATTTGGGTGGGTCTTGATTGATTTACTGGAATCCTACAAAAGAATCTCCATTTTGGAGAATGGGAAATTCAGAGAGAGCAGAGCAGACAAACATAGCCATGAGAAGCAGAGTCCACCAGCAAATGACCTTTGGAGATGAAGAAGAAAAATGCCTCTGGGGGGGCTTCATGAAACAGGAAGCCAGGAGAGGAAGTTGCAGATGATGTTGTGTTCCCCACATGTCTTTCTAGATGAGAGAGATACCCTGAACTTCATTTCCCTTCTTGTACCAAGGTATCTTTCCCTGGATGCCTTTGATTGGACATTTCTGTAGACTTGTTTTAATTGGGACATTTTCTCAGTCTTAGAACTGTAAACTGGCAACTTATTAAATTCCCCTTTTTAAAAGCCATTCCATTTCTGGTATATTGCATTGGCAACTAACAAACTAGAACACCTATCTATAGGTATGCCTAAGAGTTACTTCTGGAGGACCTCTTTTGTTGTACAGATGTGGCCTTACTCTCTCTAAGCTTAACTCTGAAAGTGAAATCATTGTCTTCTCTCCCTATGTGGGACATGACAGGTAAAAGTTACCGCGGTGGCATGGGAGATGGCTTCCAAGGATGAGTCTGGCCCTGGTACCCTGGGATCAACAATTCCATTCTGACCAAAAGGGGGGAAATAAGTTTAACTAAGGAAATATCAGTGGCAGAGAGAGTTCAAATAGAGTTGAAAGTCTACACAGGAGGTTGCTTTTATGCAAGCTTTAGTTAGCTATTGCTACCTATCATAACTTGTCAACCCCTAACCAGGCCCATTCCAGCCAATCCTGAAGTACATCTAGGGAAATATATAAGATTCCATGCACTAGAGTAACTTTCCGGAAACTTACAACCTCCAGATACATCCTGGACCAGATAAGTTCTGAAACCCAGAGGGCCCAACCTCTCCAGAACATCAGATAGTTACATTTTCCTACCCCATATTATTGCAGACCCTTCTAACATGAAAAATTTAGAATGGCCATAGCCCAAACACCCTAAAGAGAGGGACAGAAAGATTAAAAGTGATGGTGAAGTCATACAGAGTAGATGGGATTTAACAAATGAATATGATTACTAAATCATTAAATTGATATCTTTTACTCTCCAGTATCTTGGAGCAGCTAGAAGTAAAAACCTAAAACTGTGGAATTGTAACTCATACTAAACTCTGAAATATGTTCTAAAATTAATTGCGGTGCTGTGCTTTGAAATGTTTTGCTTTTCTGTATATATGTTATTTGTCACACACAAAAAAGGTGATTGTGATGATAAAAATTTTTTATGACTTCTATCCTCCTATATTCTGGAGAAGCTAGAAGGAAAAGTCTGACAGGATCATATGGCAGTTCATGACAAACTCTGAGATCAGTTCTGTAACTACTTCTTGAAGAGTGCTTTGAAAACTATTGCTTTTTTCTTTCTTTGCTTTGTATATACGTTATATTATGCAATAAAAAAGTAAAAAATATATATATATACGTACCTAGCAACACCCTTCCACCCATCAAGTTAACCCCTTAAACAAGCATCAAAAAATGAATTAGCATCAACAGTGAGGGAGTGGAAATGGATGGGATATATATATTTAAAAAAAAATTGCTGAAGACAGTGACCAGAGATTTATTTTTCACAGGGACAAAGTTTAAACCTGTGGAATAAAATGGCAATGAAATAAAAAACTTGAGCAAAACAAAGGCAAGTTTGATGAAAACAGAAGAAAATCCCTCATCAAAGAAGGGGACAGTATGAACAATACTAAAGGTCAACAAATTTCCTGATTATAGGAGAAACTGACAAAGTCTTGTGTTATAAATGATGATAAAGATGATTAATTATAGGCTATTATTTGATTTGCTGATTAGATGGTTATTGGTATCATTTTGGGATAATAGTATTAGAGTACTATTGGAGACGGGGACCTAACAGAATATTCTTAAGGATCCAAATACTAACTAGCCAACAACAAAAGTCAATGAACATATTCTTTAAACCTCCAACTCCTCAATTTAAAAAAAAAAATTAAATAAAATTCAGTGAACATAGACCATTTTTTTGAGAATACTGATTCTCGAGAAAAAAACAGAAAATGTTAGTTCAATAAGATACACATGATGGAAGGAGGTTTGGGGGGAATTAAATAAGCCATCTTTACTTCCATATCTTTCTCCCCCAAATACATAAGTACATCCATGTGCAATCACACATTTCAATCATATATTTTACCCTCTCATTCCCCATCTTAATAGGGACACTGTCATACTCCCAGATACTTTGTATAGACCCCAAAGATAGCCCTCTGGTTTGTATTTGTATACTTACGTGATTATTTCTCTAAATGGGCTACAAACTACTTGAGGGTATATTCTAAGTTTTACTTACCTCAGCAGCTACTGCTACTCATCAAAGATCAATGAATGTCTGATGCATCAATAATTATTTCTCATTTGTATTATAATCATAATTATTTGTAGTGCCTACTCCAGATAATCATATAGAAAATTAGAGGCAGGAACCACAATGTCACTGAGATGCTAAGGATTTGTTGTTCTATTTAGATGTAAAAAGTGATAAGCAGATTATGGAAAGGATGTGGTGTTGATAGTATCAAAAACACAAGATATTATTTTTGACAAACTATCCATTATTTTGAATCCATATTTCACTTTTCCCGATACAACCCTACAAATCTAGAGATTCCACTTGTTTAGACAATGGCTAGATTCTTTTCCTTTACTCCAAGATATGGTGTTCTGTAACATATGGAAAATATTTTTTATTGGAAAAAAATACTCATAAATACTTTTAAAATCCTTTAAATGCAAATTAGTATTATGAAAGTTTGATACTAGGAACCCAGAGGGAAAACTGAGACCTCCTAATATTGGCAAGTAGCTTCCAGGGAGGTAATGACTCCGATCATCCTACATTTCTATTACATCTGTGAGCCATAAGAGAGATCTTTTGACAAAGACAGATTTACCAAGAAGAATTTACAATTTACAACTAAATGACAGATTCCCAGACTGATGAAAGAATATTGGAATAGAGGCAGCAGGCCCATCACCATTCACCATCTGCTCCCCTCTCCGTATATGGTTGAATGGAAAATAAATGAATTGAGATAACTCCCCAGAGCACAAAGTCTAGGACACTTGTATAGTCTTTACTTTTAAATGGTAGAACTAAGACTTTGTGGAAGTTTACTATCCATCCATGTTCTGTTGACTAGGCAGAGGAACAAAAAGTCTAATACATAGAAACAAATTCTAGAACCAACTTAATGGCTTTCAGCAGTAATTGATGGTAGATTGCTTTCAGATATGATCAGTCATACTAAGGGGTAAGTTGTTAAAGGAGCTTAAAAAATATAGATTAAGAGCTTTTGCATGATAAATTTAATTTTCTCTCCCAATTCCATGCTGGCATTAGTTACAAGGTATGTTACCTCCTTACCAAAATTTGAGTCTTCTCAAGCTCACTGACCTCCCTCAGTTCTTTCATGTTCATTGTCCTTGTAGCATCAGATTTATTGGTAATTAGCATCATCATTTAACTATGGTTCTTTTCCACTTTTTAGTTTTGTTTTTGGTTTTTCTTTTTTTTTCTTTGCATGGGCAGGCACCAGGAATAGAACCTGGTTCCAGTATGGCAGGTGAGCATTCTGCCACTGAACCACCATCGCACCACCCTCTTTTTCCACTTTTGTACCATGACGGACCCATAGCTTCTCTATGATTAGGTTAGAAAACAAACGTCCTCACTTTAAATTTTACCCAAGCTATTTGTATATGGAGCAAGAATGGAGACTCTTTTCAGAGACATGCACCAGTGTCAAACCTTGATACACATCTCTGTGTCTGGAGGAAAAAGTTCTTTCTCTTCAGGCACAATGAATTTTTCTTCCTCTTAAGGTGGTTAGGAAAAAATAATGTAGACATTTTTCTTCCAATTCTCTTTTAAATTTTTTGAAAATTCCTGTGATGAATGTAAATGCACCTCTAGTCTTCCAATTCTCAGTAAGTAGTATCTTCAGTTTTCCAATTGTTCAAGCCAAAAATCTTGGATTCATTATATCCTCCTCTCTTTTTTTCACATCTAACATGGAATCCATCAACAGATCTTTTTGTCTTTTCCTTTTAAATACATCCTAAATATGGCCAGTTCTTACCTTCTCTTCTCCATATTCTCATCCAATCCCCCACCATTCCCTGCCTGGATCATTACAAAATTCTCTGAAGTGTTACCCTTTTGTCTGTCCCTTAGTCAATTCCCTGACCTGTGGTTATGGTCATTACACCTTTTAAAGCCCAAGTTAAATTGAATGATCTCTTGGCTTAGAATCCTCCAGTGGCTTCTTGTTTCACTAAGAATAAAATTCAAAACCCGTACTATACCAATACTTTTACACAGTTTATCCTGTGTACTCTCCTCATTTCTTATTGAAGTCGCACAGGTCTTTTTGCTGCTTCTTTTTTATTTTTCTTCCTTATTTATTTATTTATTTTTTTACATGGGCAGACACTGGGAACCAAACCCATTTTTACTTCTTCTTAATCATGCCAGAGAGGCTCACACCTCAGTTGCTGAAAGATTATTCCCCCAAATATCTGCAAGCTTTGTTCCTTCAATTTCTTTAGATCACTGCTTAAATGCCACCTAATTGGAAAGACCTTACCTCAAATCCCTTTATTTTTCTTCAAAATACTTATTGTTACAAGACATTTTATATAGTGTGCCTTGTTATATTTGTACTCCTTACATCATCAGAGATCCCATAGGAGAGAACGCATGTCTGTTTTCTTACTGTTGTATTTTGCCACAGTAGAACAAGCATACTGTAGATTCTTAGAAAATATTTGTTGATGCATGAAATAAATTCCTTCAAGTCTTTGCCTCTTGATTTTTAAACCATTTTATGAAATTATAACCGAAAATTGGCATTTTCATATAAAAATGTCAACTAAGCTCTTACAAATCAAAAACGCCTTTACTTTCAAGATGCATAAGAGTTTAGATAAATTTGTTTAGAGATTTGAATTACTTTTATCTCTAACATTTATTCAGAGTTTCTACTGAGCTCGGTATAACCTAAGAATGCAATTTAGTACTAACTCATTAACAACTTTAATTCTTTTGTGACCTCCTATTCCTAGGGCAATAAATCTCCCTGAAGCAACGAGTGCCCCTGACTCTTTGCTGGATGGTCTGAAGGGTAACATGAAACAGAAATGCAAAATAGACAAAGTTTCTGTATGCTGTGATGACCACAGTGTGCCCCTTCCCTTCTTCACTAGAGGAGAAGACATTTCCTCAGGTTAACTTTCCTCTGCTGGAGAGGGTAAGACAATTACAACTGCCAAGAAAATTACAATTACCTGGAATTAATAGAGCATGAGTTTTCTGAGGCAGCAGACTTTAGAGATACAAAATCATTTCTTTGTTCCTGTTTTCCCTGAGAATCCTCATACTGCTCTAATTGTAAGCAGTGCATGATACCTTTAAGGATAACAGCATAAGTTCATTAATATCAAAGATTGACAATGGTTGCCTGAAAATGTGCATATATTAGCATATTAAAGTCCACCACTTAAAATATCTAATTAGAAGAAATATTGGCACTCACTTAATTACCTGATTAACTTGGATATTTGAATCCAAAATAACAGTATATAGAGAAGTGACAATTAGCCTAACTGAAAGTTTCTGGTGTTCTATTTCACTAGTATATCTCATCTTTTGCTTTAAAACCAATTTGGCTTTATTTTTTCTCTTCTTTGTTAATAAACTGTGATTGTGTCTTGCAGTGAATAAACCCATAAACCATCTGGCAGTTGTCTCATGGCTCATTATGTGCTATGGGCCACTCCGAGATGCTGCCTCAGGTGACATCTAAACTTACACAGACAGCGAAAGTCATTTTTATTGAGATCAAATTTTGGGAAAAGAAACAAGACATCTTCTCTTCCTGGCATCAATATTTTGCTAGAAGGTATGATTAGTCAAATAATAATCCAACCAATAATTCTTTTGTTGAATCCCAAATTACAGTTCTCTGTGCATGCACACCAACATGCTTGTACGTGAGCCAAGGACTATCATGACTTCCAGTATATTTCTAATTTCTTAATTATTAAGTATGGGTTAATCTTTTCCCAAGTTATCACATTGTCTTGTAAAACACTATGACTAATTCATGAGGACATGAAACTGTGAGTCTACAGTAGCATTCTGACATTCTCCTGATATAAAGTTGTGCCCTCAGAGATCTCATCATCATGGATATGAGTATCATTTGTTTCTTTCCAAGATATACTACCATGTGTTCCATTTTTTGATTCAGACCTCCACATGTAATATCTTACAGCATCATGTGTAGATTTTTTTTTCCTTGACAAAAATCACAATTAGTGCTCTAAATGGCAGTCTGTAATTCCATTGCCAGTTGTATTAGTTTGTTAAACTGCCAAAATGCATTATACCAGAAATGGAATGACTTTTAAAAAGGGAATTTAATAAGTTACAAGTTTACAGTTCTAAACCTATAAAATATCCAAACTCTGACATCCAGGGAAAGATACCTTAATTCAAGAAAGGCTGATGGGTTTGGAACACCTTTGTCAGCTGGGAAGGCATGTGGCTGGCATCTGCTGGTACATTGCTCCTGGGCTTTGTTGCTTTCAGCCTCTGTTTCCTGTGGGGATCCCTCAATTGGCATCTGCAGGACTTCATTTAGCTGCTCAGGGTCACAGTTCGGGGTTGTGGCTTGCTTAGTATCTTGTGGGAAAGTCCATGGTTTCTGCTAGTCACTGCATCTCCAAATATCTGAGTCTTATGTTGGCTCTGTCTCTTCTGTTCTCCAAGCATCTGTGTTATAGTGCTGAGGTTTCTTCAAAATATTTCCCCCTTTAAAGGACTCCAGTAAACTAATCAAGACCCACCTTGAATGGGTGGGATCACATCTCTGCCTAATCAAAAGTTTGCACCCACAATTGGGTGTGACATATCTCCCTGGAGATAATCTAATCAAAGGTTTCTGACCTAAAGTATTGAATCAGGATTAAAAGAAATGACTTCCCCCCCCAAGAATGATCAGAATTAAAACATGGCATTTCAGGGGTGCATAATGATTTCAAGCTGGCATGCCAGTGAATTAAAATCACTGTGGCTGGAAAACTGTATGGAAATAAGATTTTCGAAGAATGAAAGCGGGGAAGAGTAGCCCAAGTATTGATCATGCACAAATGACACTCAGCTCACAAATCCACTGCAGACAAATGATGCCATAATTCTGCTGCATAACTATAAAACAGATCAAAAATATAGGTAAATGAAAAGAGCTCACAAGGAATATATATATGTCTGTGTATATATGTCTGTGTATATATATGATCTGTTTGTGTATTTTCCAATGGAAGTAAAAAAAATTTTAGCATGCCATTTTCCTTGATTGGGGAAAGTCAGAGGACAAAGTATTTAAAGAAATGGCTATGGTGTAATGAGAGGAATTGAAAAGCAATTTTGAAGTGGCAAGGAAGGAGATCTCAAAAAATGTTTTCTTCTAAAATTTGCCAGATGCTTAAAAACTCAAACTTGACAGCCTATTCAACATATTCTAGTAATTTCCAATGCTCTTCTATTTTGATTTATTTGTGGGACATAAACCTGAGATAAGTACAGTTAGAAGAAACATTGATATTTTGTATTGACTATTGCTGTATAGTTTATTTCCAAGAGGATATTAAAACACATGCACCATTGGAGACATTTAGGTTGGCTAATAAGTATAGTAGAATAGTACTCTTGAAGAACAAGTTGCAATATAAGGAGAAAAGTGGATAGTTTATTTTTAGGCTTAGATGATGCATTTACATTTGCATTGTGCATTTCTGTGGAAACCCCCTGGGTTGAGAGTCATGAGGCATTAGACACTGTTCTTACCCCTCTCTCCTTAAGCAAGTCAACTGCTCTAGGACTCATTTCCATATCTGCCAGATGAAGACAACTCTATACTCACAATATAGGTATTTCATAAGTTTATAGTGAGGTTAACTAAAATACTTGAAACATTCTCAAAGAGTTAAATGCATATTTCAAAATAAAATACCAAAAGTAGATGTTTTAGTTTTAATCCTGGTTCTGTCACTGCTTAATTGCCTGAATCTAATTATGTAAAATTATATATGTAGCTTCATGAATATGGGTATATATTTTTCACGTTATCAACTTTATGTTCTTCCTAAAATGCTAATCAAGGAATACTGCTACCCCAATTGCCCTTTAAGAACAAATCTCTATTAGTTAATATGACCAACCCCTGGTTCTAAATATGTCTACTTTTACAGCTTCTTTTCTTGTCAAATCTTGCATTCTATTACTAGTCCCACTCTTTGTTTATAAACAGAAAGACATGTTCCATTGTCTCTGGACCCTTATTAAGGTGCATCCTTGCATGGAATAGTTGTCACCCTTCTTCATTTATTTATCTCTAATTCAGCTTATAGAATTCAATATATTTGTTGCATCCTTTAATCCCCAAGTTGCCGCCACTGTATTGTCATGGCACAATTTGCTTGGCCCATACTCTACTACTATATGAAGCTAGATTTCAAGTATCTGTTTGCATTTTGACTTTATTAGATTCTAAGTTCTTTGAAGATGAGATGGGTTGTTGTTTTGTTTCCTTGTATGAAAGACTAAAAGGAGGCACAATAATCCTAAGATGTGTCTGATTATTTCTACCTTCTAGCCCCACCCTCCCAGAATTTTTAAAAATTATTTCCAAATTCTAATTGTGCCATTGGACAGAAGCTTCAGAGGATGTCCCTGTATTAAAGGATTTTTATTTATTTGTTCATCTTTAACATGCTGTAAGGACCCACGGTCCGGGCCCCATCCCCTCCTCCATTTTGAGAGCAAGTTACACAGCTGCCTACGTGACCAGGGATGACATTAAGGGTCAAAGAATGTAAGCTGCCCCTCCTCTAATGACCAAATCTCACAAGAATCTGCTGGAACTCTGATGTAACCGAATCTCACAAGACTGTTAATCTATATAAGCTGTTCCCTGGGTACTCCTCTTTCCTTTTTTTTCTCTCTTGGCTTTGGGTGGAGTGTAGACTTACATCTCCCAACCCACTGCCATTGGAAGGATTTCCCTTCTGTCAGTAAGCCCCTAATAAAACTCATGGGTAATCTGTCTATGGTGGTCTTTGATCTTGGGGTTATGCTGAATTGGAACACATGCTTATCAGTGCTGCATAATTCACCATGCTGTGTCAGAGAGTGAATTTTAAAAAGCAGATGCAATCAGAATGTGCCAAAATGACCTAGTTCACAAGACAGCAGAATCTTGCATGCAGATGTTTTATGTGGATTCTAATAGGATATTCTCTTATACCTGGTCTCATACTTTTGTGGTAGAGGTAAGTAGCTTCTCTGATTCACAGGTTGAGTATTCCATCTGAACACAGCTGTTTCCAAGGATGTCCCACATAGAACACATTTCAATCTTCTAGCAGAGAGATTGTATGACTGAGGGACACAATTCAGAGCTCTAGGCTAAGGGTGTATAGCTGTGAGTTACAAGGGGCACCCAACAGCAGGGCTTATTTTTCAACACTATTATGAAAATACGCTTGCTTATTAACATCTGCTGATCTTGAAAAGCTAAATGGAACAAGGTCCAAACACAGCCAAGGTTAGATAGTTGAAAGTTTACTTCAAATATAGGATTCATTTGAAGATATTCATACTATAAGGGAAAACATCAAAATCTCCCATTGGGGGACCTATTTTTTTTCTCTCTCCTTTAAAATACACAAATTCTTATCAAAGTCAGGACAGGTACATATATAGAGAGAACAAAGAGATATGAGACAAAATGATAAATTCACACATGTATGACACTCATGTAGACATATACACACAGCCTAGTTTATGGTTGGACAGATAAAGCTCCAATACAGTAGACATTATAATGATTCTTTCCAACTTGCTTCAAACAGCTATTAACAGTGGCTAAAATTTCTTATTCTCAGGCATAAAAACTAATTATTACCATACGTTATAAATCAACTTCCCCCCTTCCTCTCTGCCACAATGAATTATTATGCAATTAGCTCATAAAGAAGATTTTATACCTTATCTCAAATCAGTTATTTTTGTCCACAGTGAGTAGCAAACATGAGTATTGTTGTGTTATGGTGATTTTCTTATTCAGAACTGTTTATATCACCTATCAATTGACTCATCAAATGTAATTGGAAAGAAAGATCCAAAGAGATAAATAAAGAATCTCATAGTTGAAGATAAAAATGTGTCAAATAGGTATTGGGGAGAATACATGGCACACACCTGGAAGAATTCTGAAAGAAGTCTTTATATAGAACTTTTGAAAGTTTTGGAAAATTCTAAGAAAATATTATTTTAAATATTGCTTATGTCTTATTCCTAATCTCTGTTTCTTCTTGGACTTCCAGACTAAATGCATTATATATTTCATTAAGTTGCATATAGCTATTATAATTTCACTTTTTTTTTCTCATATTTTTTTCTTAGTTGTGTTTAATCTGGGTATTTTCTACTGGCCTATCTTTCAGTTCACTAATCTTATCTTCTGCTCTGTTTAATTAAGAGTTAAAACCAATCTTTAGAGTTCTTCATGTCCACCATTGTACTTTTAATTTTTAATTTTCCATTTCAGCCTAAGTATACATATTATTACTCTGGTGAAATTTTCAATGTTATCTTTATTGAATATATAGATCTGATTTATTTTAATGTTTACGTTTAAAAACTCTCATATCTGGATTACCTTTTTTTAAAAATTTTATATATTTTCCTTTAACTTTTTGGCCTGGTCTGCAGCAGTTTTGATCATTGTATAGGAACGTATTGCAGCAGATATAGATCATGAAATTGTTCACAGAGTGTATTTTATTTTCTTCTGGAGAGTCAATCAAATATGGCCAGTCATCTCGTTCCAGTCTGAGACTAAATGATTTGAGACAGGGCGTTACAGTATTGAAGCCTGATCAAGTTCCAGTTTGTTTTCACTCCTACAGTGTCTTCTTTCAGGGATTACAACAGGAAGCATGATATCTACCAGAGCTATTCTCCATGTTTGGCTCTAAATTCAAAATTTTGCCTTCCAGCATTTCATGACTGCCAAGAGATCTCCTTAGAATTTGACCTTTCTTTTCTCAGTTTCCTCTTGGCCCCCTGACCTCTTCTTTCATTCATCTTAGGAATATGCAAGTGAGGAGAGTAGAGTAGGATGTATATGATTCCCTTTACTCCCTGATTTCTTAGCTCCCCAGTCCTAGCTGTATTGGTAGTCCTTTCCTTTTTTTTTTTTTTTTGACAAATACTCTGGTTCACTGCTTCCTGCTCAACCTGTTGGACCTGTATCACTGAAGAATCATTAAATATACCACCCAGCTTATTTCAGAGTATTTCTGCTTTTTTTTGGAATTTGGACACAAAGTTGTGACTGTCATGGTTATTCATTCATGGTCTCAAGCAGCTATTTTGTTGTTTTCATTTTTGCTTTCTTTCTTTTTTTTTCATCTCATATGTGCTATAGTTGCTGCTTTCACAGGGAGATGGCCTGATGGAATCCTGTCTGTCATATTCAGAAGTGGAAGATACATTACCCTTGCTTTTAAAAGTCCTAAACATGATTTTTAGTTAGTAGCATAAACAGAAAAATTCAAAATAGGAGGAAGCATGAGTAGTATGATGGACAAAGAATTCCTGGAAAAAAGAGAATAAGATAAAGCTCAGCCTTAAAATATAACACAAAACAAATAAAATGGAAATTTGAAGATGCTGTGCTTTAAAAACGTTAAAAACACAAATACTTGTAAGGTGTTTTGCAATCCACTTAAATAAAATGGATTGACTTTTATCTGTAAATTGCTATTTACTATGAAATTTAGCTGACTTCTGTTAGAAATCAGAGCACAGTGCATTACGTTGAATAAATGTGTTGTCTAGTAAACTTGCTTGGTGTTAAATTGCATTGAACTAGTGAGTAGTTTAATTATTCTTTTTTCATTTAAGATATAAACATGTAAGTGTGTCTCAAATGATCTGTCTTACTCAGTTGAATTTGTAGGCAGGAAGCTTACATGCCTCACTAAAAGATAAAAGAAGTCATAAAAGTGATGAAGCAAGGCAGATATCCAAATGGCAAAAGCGATCTAATTTATCTGTGAACATTTAACTGAACTTAATTCCTAAATGACTTATCATATTTTTGTGACAGCAACTGCAGCTGCCTCTATGCATGAGTTAGAGTCATTCATGGGGGGATTATAAAGATAATCAATGGCTTGGCTTCCTGAAGAGTCAAAACACAGGTGCATTAAAATTCCTTGCACCATTCATGAAATATCTACCCATGAACACTCTAGACATCCAGAGTTGCCATACATAATTCACATATTGATTTTAATATAAATCTCTGAAACATTGTTACCCAGTATTTATTAGGTACCCTCTGACTATGTGACCAATTAGTAGTGTGAATCTCTCAGGCAATGTACAATTCTGTTAGGGAACACTCCTTACACTTTTGTAAGAACAGATTATAAAATATATTTAATCATTCCTTGAACAAAATGGATCAAGCATATAAAATATCTTGGCATTGGGTAGGCACTGCTAACAGAGACACCAATAAAACATTCACCCTTGCCTCTCAAGAAGCTGATACTATAGCTTGGGTCACAGATAAATAATCCAACATAAAAAGCAGAATGTGATAAATGCTATTCATGTGTCTCTCAAATAATTTTTGAGCAATATTATGTACTAGGTTTAAGGGAGTGAAGTTAAAGGAAGTAAAATTAGAGATTTTAATTTATAAATATTAAATATGATAGTGTAGTGGTAGACATTTTCAAAGTTTCTTCCAATATCTCAGAAAAGAGACATTAAAATTGAAATGTGGATTTAGAGAAGGATTCTCTGTGGAGGGAGGATTCTATCACCTCAATTAGTGATAGAATTAAGCCTATCCAGGTAAAGGGGAGAGCAAAAATAAATAGAGTGTGGGGGGTTTGTACTGTGCCAACTTAGCTAAATTTCCCAGAATTCCCTTTCTTGCTTGGTTGGGATTGGCAACAAGAGAACCAAGTGAATTTGGAAGGCTCAAATTGAAATAGAAGTCATTACCTTAGAAGATCAGTGCAAGTCCCCCAGCCCCACTAAACTTGGTATATTGTCACTGATCTAGTAGTTTACTTGATTGGTATGGGGTAACTGTCAGACTCCAGCTTCTCTAATTCCCATCATATCTCTTCCTTCAGCCTCTCCAAGTTCCAGACCAAGCAATTGTGTAACTCTGGAGTTCAGAATATCAGCTTTTCCTGCATTTTAAATCATTAGGGTTAGAAGCAGGTTTTAATGCGTCCTTGGGGACTCTAGTTTGTTCTCAAGAATTTTCCTTATCATTCCTTATTTTCTGTTTCACATAGAGCTTTTCCTTCTGACTAACTAGTCTATTGACCTAGGGTCACTTATTTCATACCTATTACCCAGAAGCCCATGTCTATTGGCAACTCTATCTACAGACATCTCCACCAGTTTGCCTTCATGATCCCTGGTTAGTGACTTTTGTCTGATGTTCCAGCCATCTCCATCGAGACCTTTACTCAATGAATTTATCTCACAATAATTTTTTTTTACAATGGCACAAATTCTAATCTTTAAACTAAATGCTTTATTTCATATCATGTATGTTTTGGCTGCACTAAGAAAGGTATCTGAAATTTTCTTGAAAGAAGTTACAGAGGTCATTAATGGAATTTATATAAGGAATAGACAAAATGCTTTGATTGCCATTTTCTAGAAATCTCCTCTTCTGTTTGTGAAAATGAATTAGAGAAGCCATATCTAAGTCAGGGAAATCACAAAAATTAGCTGATTATACAAATTCAGGAAAATAATGCTGAAAATCTGTACACATATAGTGAAGGGTAGAGAGAAAGAGTAGAATCTGAGATAAGTCCAAGTAACCCTTCTTAAATGTTTTCAAGAATATTTGTGTTCCTGCTGTCATCAGCATTTGCACAAGCATAGTTTCCCAAACCCAGGCCCTTGGCTGTGTTTTTCAAACTGCCTTTACATCTTTTTTTAAAATTTTTTTTTATTAATTTTTAAATTAAAAAATATGACAAGAAAGAAACACAAACATTCTTTACATATGATCACTCCATTCTACATATATAATCAGTAATACACATTATCATCACATAGTTGCATGTTCATCATCATGATCATTTCTTAGAACATTCACATCAATTCAGAAAAAGAAATAAAAAGACAACAGAAAAAGAAATAAAACGAAAACAGAGAAAAAAATTATACATACCTTACCCCTTACCCCTCCCTTTCATTGATCACTAGCATTTCAAACTAAATTTATTTTAACATTTGTTCCCCCTATTATTTATTTTTATTTCATATGTTCTACTCTTCTGTTGACAAAGTAGACAAAAGGAGCATCCTTGTGTCTGATGCTGCTTTTACATCTTACATTTCAGAGTTCGTAAGAGAATAAATTAGTATAGAATAGAAAATTCCAGAGTGTATTACAAAGAAATGTAAGTATTGATAATGAAACCTATGTGTATGTGTGTATGTGTGTGTGTGTGTGTGTGTGTGTGTGTGTGTGCTGAATGAAAATAGATTTCTTGACTCATCACTGTCAAATCTTTTGAAATTCTCTGAACTATTTGGACCAAATAATGGAAATTCCCTCGTGAAGGGACCCCGGATTTCCATAGTGGAAATTGGAGGAAGTGATTCTGAATGATATCAAAGGAAAAATAGAGAAAAAGCTACAATGAAGTAACTACTACTACTTTTATATACCAAGGACAGAGGACAATCATTATTAGTTTTCTATTTGCAAGAATTATTTAGATTTTCTGCTTCCACATTTGACATTTATTAACCACACCATTTTCCCCATGTTAAAATGAAAACAAACTATTTAAACATTTAAAAAAGTAGTATATTTGTTTTCAAGTCAAATAAATCTCTTCAATCTCTTCCAAATTTGTTTCAATCACATTTTTATTACTGGGTGCACTGATTGGGTAATCAATAAAATCAGAATTATTTATCTATACTCACATTGAGAATTTTCATCTATTTCCTTTCCCTTGTTGACTTGAAAAACAGCCATTTTTAACATAGGGTACTACAGCATCTTCCTGAATTACTATAATATCATTTTCCCTGAAATAGCAGTGGAAAGAATCTGTATTTTACAAGAGGTACTCAGGTAAAACAATAAAAGTAAATAAGTAATAAATATTATCTTCAACAAGGAATGTACATGACTCTAGGCATAATGACACAGCTTTCACAGGAGGTAGTGTCTGTACCGCATGCATTCCATGTGCTCTCCTGAGACTACTTTCCACTTTCTCTTTCTACTTTGTACCCTGAGGTGGACAAATGGTATGTTGTGAGTGACATTGCATCAACAGAGTTTCTTGTCATCAGGCTTCCTCTGAGTTTGATCAATGGAAAGTGTGTACAGAAGATTGGACAGTTGGAAAAGAGTGAGGTATGATACCTTTTTCTGTTACTCTCTGCCTATTGAGTCATAGTGGATTAGTTGCACTGTACCGCTGGAGTCCACAACTTTAATAGAGTAGATTTCTCTAACAAGTTACTCTCTCTGCGTTCTGGGTTCTGGGTTCTGGAAACAGTTCCCTTCATATATCCTTTTTGACCTGGGTTGTGAGTGGTTCCCACCTATATCTTGCCTCCAGGTACTGCATTGTTCCAAGTTGATTTTCCTAAACCCTGTTGTGCTGATTTGAAATGATGTATGTTCCCTAGAAAAGCCATGTTTTAACCCTAATCCCATTTTGTAAAGGCAGCTGTTTCTTCTAATCCTTATTCAGTACGGAATGTTTGAAATCTCCCTGGAGATGTGATTTAGGGAGTCACATCTTCATGTGATCTTGAGTGATCAAGAGTGGTTGTTAAGATGGATTAGGTGGAGATGTGTCTCCACTCATTCGGGGGGGTCTTGATTAGTTTACTGATCAATCCTATAAAAGAGGAAACATTTTGGAGAATGCAAGAGATTTCTGAGAGGGCAGAGAATGACACAGCCATGAGAAGCAGAGTCCACCAGCCACCGACCTCTGGAGATGAAGAAGGAAAACGCCTCCCAGGGAGCTTCATGAAACAGAAAGCCATGAGAGAAAGCTAGCAGGTGACAGTGTGTTCACCATGTGCCATTCTAGATGAGAGAGAAACTGACTGTGTTCACCATGTGCCTTTCCACTTGAAAGAGAAACCCTGAACTTCATCGGCCTTCTTGAATCAAGGTATCATTCTCTGGGTGCCTGTGATTGGACATTTCTATAGATATGTTTAATTGGGACATTTTCTCGGCCTTAGAACTGCACACTAACAACTTATTAAATTCCCCTTTTTAAAGCCATTCATTTCTGATATATTGCATTCTAGCAGCTAGCAAACTAGAACACCTGTCTATTCATTTAGAAGGCATCCTTTAATAAAATCTCATCAGATTAGCCAGTTTGAGTGTACCATTCTTTAACAGATATAGAATTCCAGTTTTTCCTAAAAATATTTCATGCAAAAATGCTGCAAGTTGAAAAAGTTAGACATGTTTGGTTGAAGAACCAGTGGGATTAGGTTTCACTACTTCTATTTATTTATGTATTCACTCAATAAAATTTATTGAACACATATTCACAAAGCATTGTTATAGGCATTGGTGATGAGTTGATTTTAAAAATATAGGTAATTGGCCTCAGGGAGTTAATGTTCCAACTGAAATGACAATCTTAGGAGAATAATTAGAAAATCAATAATTTAGAGACCGTTATGATATTGTTACAATAATTACAAAGTTATATAAGCATACTAAAGGGCGTATAACACACTGTTGGTTGAGGAAGGGGGAATGACAATTTTTATTGTTGTTTTGTTTTAAAGCCCTCAAAATGAACCCTGATGGATGAATTTAAACTCGCTAAGTGACAACCAAGAGTATGAAAAGGATAAAAAAAAAAAAGCATTCTCAGTAGGATAATCAGCCTCTATTAATTTCATAAAATGATTACAAATCTTGGGCAGGCCACAATGGCTCAGCAGGCAGAATTCTCGCCTGGGGGCGGGAGACCCGGGTTGGAATCCCGGTGCCTGCCCATGCAAAAAAAAAAAAGATTGCAAATCTTGCATTTTGAAAGAATGAAAGGGGGACAAAAAGGGGGGAAAAATGAGGAAGAGAGTACTGTAAGTACTGAATGTCTTCTGACATACAAAAGGGCCAGTTCATGTAGAATCATACTCTGTATTATGATTTGCTATTTTGTTCTAAGAAAAGAAGATAACACTTGAAGAATTATGGCCTTTGCATGAACTCATAGCCATGTTTTTAAAAGATCTTTCTGACTGCTACATGGGAAAAAGGTTGAGATGGAATTACAGAAAGTGAACAAACATAAATTGAGTAGTTCTAAGTCTACATCCAAAGTTTACATAAGAGATTACCACAGCTTGCATACAATAAAAAGAAGTAGCTAAATACATTGATTGAATCCTCTTGGAATCAGACTTTGAGATGGTGTTAGGAGTGCAAGTCCTCATGAAGAGAAAAGTAGGAGGGGAGGATTCAGAATTAAGCAGAAAAAGCTCTCAGGTCATAAAGCATTCCTGACAACTGTGAAAGGAAAATGGAACAGAAGCAAAACTTGGCAGTGCAAACTTCACACAGAAAGGCAAATCTGCAAGTCTTTGCCAACCCAATGGGGATCTCAGAAACAAATAATTCTCATTAGAGCAATCCTACATTAGGTAGAAATGGCCTGGCTCTAGTATACCATATTGACTCATTGACTGGGGTGTCCAGGAAAAACGCAGTCTGGGCAGGAAAGTAGAGACAGATGCTGAATGTGCTACAACCAGAGGTGTCAGCTAACTGTATTCCTTTCAGCTTTTCTGGAATTTCTTTCTCTTAAGGGAAATAAAGTAGCATATGTTCAGGGCTGCTATAATGACTTAAGATTTAACTAGAAGATGAACTTTGGATTAGAGAGAGGAAAGTTTCAAGGATGACTACACCATTATTATACTGTGTTATAAAAACAGCTAGAAACATATACACACTCATTCACACACACATATAGACTTATATAAATGAAAAATTGTGTAGGTCTTCTCTAATTTTCTAATTCACCTTATGATATGAGCTGGGAATGCCTCCCTTAACTCTGTGGAGACCCAATACAGTTTTATTAAGTGGATGAATCAGTGAATAAATACATGACCCAATCAACTGTCCCCAATCCTGGTGACTGATATCAGTAGTAATTACTGCCTAGTAATTGTCTTCATATCTTGAATCATTCTTCATTATAGTATGTGAATTCTTGCGTTTTCTAACTTTGTCATTTGATTTTTTGTGAACATCTTGACAATAAAATTGTACTGTATGGCTTTTAAAATTCTAAATGCAATCAGTTTCCATTATTATAGAAAAATATAATTATCATTTACTCATTGTAATAAATTATATCTGAGTCAGATTTTTGCCATTGAACATAAAACCAAAAATTCCCATGAAAAATGTGATTTTGATGTTTGGAGGGATATGGTGGACATTTTGAGAACTGCCTCCCTAGTCCAATTTCTCTAATTTTGCAATTGATGTTTGGCAGTAATTACTAGAGGAAACCTTGCCCTAGCTTACATGTTTGTGCCGTAAGAGAGAGAGACTTTGTTCCCTTCTTTTAGTTTCCCTGACATGTCTCCTTACTCTTCCAACACACCTTTTTTTTTAATTTAGAAAATAATTAGAAACCACTCATTTTATAGATGTGCAAACTGATTCAAAATTCAAGAGACTTATTTAATATTACACAGCAAGTTAGTGTTGAGTGTAGGTGTACGATTTTTTTTTTTTTTTTTTTTTTTTTTTTTTTCTGGCATGGTTAGGCTCTGGGAATAAAACCTGGGTCTCCGGCATGACAAGCAAGAATTCTGCCACTGAGCTACCATTGCAGCACCCAGTGTATGATTTTTCATGTGTTTTTAAATCTAAATCTTTTTTCCTTCCTTGTTATTTCTGAAATTGAAATTCATTTTCATTGTAATAATGGATATTACATTAAATATAATGGATATGATATTAAATATCTACTTTTTCATTTCAAATTATTGTCAGAAAATATATTGTTTTAGATAAGTTAGATGTGGAAACAATTTAAAGTTGGTTTCATCAAAATCCCATTTTTTTTAGCACTCCTTTTTTACTGATGTAATGCTTAAAGGAGGAATAGTAGAAGAGAAGGAAATAGAATGGTGGGAACAGCTGAGATATTTGTAGTGGAGGGTGTCATAAGTCCTTTTTACTGGTTCCTTCCCACTTGAGTTTTTGCACAAATCAAATCCTATTTTTTAATTCTGCCATAACATTTCCTAGGTATGCTGGTGCCTTGAAAGCTTCAGGGGAAATGGCATCAGCACAATATATTACTGCAGGTCAGCGTCTTAAATAGCCTATTTTGCAGGAAAGGGACATACAAAGTAATCAAAAAATGTTATATTTTACTCCCTATTTGTTTCTTGCCTTTCAATTTCACAGTGTATTTTGTAAATCATCACCTCATTGAATTTGGAGTACTGATACTCACATTCAACAGCTTGGAACTTATTGTTCAAATTACAATTGATGGTGTCTGTTCTTTTGGAAAAATAATTTTCTTGGAATATGAATTAAACTACAGTTTAGGCTCCAAGTCCTATGAGTGTAGTACATTAGGGACGGCTTTGGGCAAATCCAAAGATATGTTTTTGTCATAGTTGACCTCATCATTATAAAGGAGAGTATTAGTGGGTGCTGATGTAAAGAAGTGGCATGAGGTAGGTAGAGAAATAGACATTTTTAAAGGGTAAAAGATAACTTATTTTTCATTCCATGGTATCATATAATTCACCACCCTGATTTTGGGCATTTTTATAAATGCATTCTCTTTTAATCGGGCTAGTTGATAGGGTTTCCCCAGCCATGTTTTTTTTTTCCTTTTTGGTATTAAACAACCCTTATTGACAATAAATATAATTCACATACTACACACTTCACCTCTTTAAAGTGCTCAGTTTTTTTAGTATATTGATAGAGTTGTACATCCATTACCACAATCGATTTTAGAACATTTTCAATACAGCAAAAAGAAACTCCATACAATTTATCAGTCACCTCCTCTCTCCAGCCTCAGAGACTTTCTGTCTATAGATTTGTCCATTCTGAATTTTTCATATAAATGGAATCATACTTTATGTAGTCTTTTGTTCCTGACTCACTTCTTTCAGTTAGCTAATGTTTTCAAGGTTCGTCCATGATTCAGCATCAATCATTTATTCTTTTTTTTGTAGCTGTTCAGTACTCCATTGTATATACATACCACATTATGTTTATCCATTTATCAATTGATGAACATTTATGTTACTTCTATTTTTGGGCTGTTATAAAGAATTTTGCTAATCATTTGCCAATACACCAGTTTTTAAAGTGTATGTGTGAAACATTCCATGAATACAAAAGGGAATATAAAAAGCTTAAATAACTGTTTAGGAAAATAAAAATAATACTTGAATTTTGTATTATTAATCCCTTTTTTAAAAGGCTCAATATACATATTTCTAGACAGTTGTTTAGTTTTGCATTACACAAATAAAATCATACACTGTATCATTTTCTAATTTTCTTTATTCATTTGTAATTTTTAAAAATTTCATCCACATTGATGTGGGACAGAAATTCACCCATGTGGCAGCTCCACAGTATTCCATTTTATGAGTATACCACTATTTATTAATATCTTTTTCTGTAGTTAGACATTTGGATTTCTTCCTTTAATTTTACAAGAAATATATTGAATCAATTGATCCATTCATAAAGAACTTGGATTTTTATGATTTTGAGTTTCATTCTCATTAGCAAATATCTTCCAATTTATTTGAGTCATTTTAATACTGTTCAATAAAATTGTATTAGTTTAATTTCATATATATATTCATATGCATTACATATTATACAGCTTTAATATCAACATTTGTAAATCTATCACAATACCAAGCAAAAAGTTTCCATGACACAATTTTTAAAAATTTGGAAGTCACATTGTTTTACTGACATTTTATATGATGGCCTAATTGCAAGCATAAATAAAAACTGTTTTCTCAGCTCCAACTATTTCCATCACTGCATAAGGTTAGTTGTCATCTGTTCAAATCATGTTGTGGAAACTTGTCACAAATCTAAATCTGAATCTATTCTACTGCACTTCTTCTCCACTTTGATACAGGTAATTTCTGAGATGATATGGCGGGCATTTTGGCTATGTCAGATTAGATAGATGATTTGTGCTCCTCAGAGCAGAATTCCCAGAAGTCCAAATCTCAACGGATGTGCAGTACCCCATCTCAATAAAAATGTGGAGAGAAAGAATATACATGCATATACCACATACACTCATTTGCAGAAAAAGGACATTTTTCAGGATAGCCTGTATATATTTTGCCCCACATATGTTAGAATGCAAATCATCTTTAATAAATTTTGAGCTCTGTGAATATCCATTTGCATGCAAAAGTAAAACTGTCGTGTATTTGTAAAGTAAAGTGAGCTGTCAACAAATGGAACAGATAAACATCTATTCATTACCTGAAAATGTCTACTGTGAGATAAAATAAGAATGCAATCCACATTTTATCTTTACTCCACAGACTGCACAACTCTGCACTTTCTTACCTGTGCTATTTTTAAGATAAATTTGGAAATTAATGTAGATATGGGAGTGGGGTATCTTAAAGAATTTCTTTCCCCATAAGCATCCAGATAGTCTCTGTATGAAAGAGTAGTCAAAAAAAAAAAGACCCATCTGTTCTTTATGACAAAGAGTTTTCCATGAAATAACATTCTGAAAGTAAAAAAGTAGAACAATAAAAATGTTTGTTTTTTTTCTGGTGATAGTTTGTTTCAGCATGTATGTCCTCTTTTTCTACATACGTTTAGAAACAAATATTTCTAAAACATTTACTACATAAATTTACTACATAAATGTTCACAAATAAATGCTTCATGACATTCCTTTTTAAAACATGTATAGTTTAGCAACAATTATTTGGACTTATTCATGTTATGGGTTTGTGGGTTTTGCTTTTTTATTGCTCTTTTTGCTTTTGTTTTTGATATTTTCAATTAAGGCCTGAGGTTCTGAGAAGATGGCAGAACAGGACAGATTGAGTTCAAACCTGCTCCAAGGAACAGCTAAAGAAGGGACTGGAGGGTGACTGAGATGGTAATTCTAGAGTGTAAGTGACCAGGAGAGTCTTTTGCACCACATAGGGTGGCCTTGGTTGCAAAAGCTGAGGAACTGAGAAGCAGAGAAATGGAGACCTTCCAGCTGGTGCAAACAGCCTAACACAGAAGCTTGGAGTTCTCAGGAGTGATGGACAGGGATACTGTGACCCAAAAGTAAGGCAAGCTGTATTCCTTGAACATGCTACTCTTACCAGAGCAGCTCTGTGACCCACAACTCACCCCACAATCCATGTACCTGAACCGTGTCACCCATCCCCTTGTCCCTGTATCATAAGCATACCCTCCCCTCCAAACTCTTCTGCGGGTATCTGCCCCACAACCCCACCCCAAGTGCACATACACCTGCCCCAGCCCAACCCACCTCTCGTGCAAAAATGGAGTCTTGCCCCACCCCTCCAGAGGCCTACTGCTCAGTCACTGGCTCTGCAGGTAGTCATCAGTGCATAAAAGTTGTGGGCACTTAGATTATTTCCATACCCAAGCTACATCCACCCATCCCATCCAGTCATTCAGACCATCTACCCCACTCACCCCTTAGCTCTGTGCATTTGTACATCGGATTGTGGCCCTCCCAAATCTGCACATGCTCACAGCCCCCAGTCACGCCCCCCCCCCAAGATCTGGGCATCCGGGCCACATCCACCCCCAACCCACCCATGCAGGCACAAAGGCAACCCTCTGCCCTGAGCTCTGTGCATGCACACAAAGGGCCCCCTGCCCTAGACCACCACACACCAGGCACACGCCCCCCTAGACACATGCACCTACCCATGCAGTCACGCCCTCTCCACTACTGGATGCCCAAACTCACAAGCATCAGAGTACCATCCCTAACCAGAGCCTACACCTGCCCTGTGATGCATCACCACACTGTTGAGCCCTGCCCCGCACCCTGCATTCTGCTCCACATCCATCTTGCAAAAACAAGGCTTTAGACTACTGAAGGAAATCAACTTCCAAAGTAAACCAATCAAAATATTTACATGCCATGAAGACAGCAGAAGACCACTAAGCAGATCATGATGTAGACAGATAAATCTCACCTAATGACCAAATTAAAACACCAAAGAAGACACAGACAGTGGAACAACTAATCAAAAGTATTCACATAACTCTATTAAATAAAATAAATGGGATGCTTAATGACATAAAGGAGATAAAGAAGACACTACAAGAGCATAAAGAGGAATTTGAAAGAATAAATAGAAAAATAGCAGATATAAAGAGATTAAGGATGCTGTAGACCAAATTAAAAACATATCAGAGACACACAACAGCAGATTTCAACAAGCAGAGGAAAGAATATGTGCAAACTAGAACACAGGACAACTGATTTGGACACTCAAAACAGCAAATGGCCAAAAAGATGGAAAAATTTTAATTGGATCTTAGGGAAATGATGTACAAAACAGAACACACAAATATAAGAATCATTGGTGTCCCACAAGGAGAATAGTAAATGGCTAGAAAGATTAGTTGAGGATATAATGGGGGAAAACTTTCCAAACCTTATAAAGGATATAAATTTGCAAGTCAAAGAAGCTCAAATAGGCTTTCCCCAAGACACATACTAATCAGTCTATCAAATGTTGACAAGAAGCAGAAAATTCTGAAAGCGTTAAGATAAAAATCTGCTAGGTACAAGGTAACCATTTAAGACTGAGTTCAGACTACACAGCTGTCACTATGGAGTGACAGTATGACTGTGGTATGTCATATTTAAGATCCTGAAAGAGAAAGACTTCCAGCCAAGAATTCTGTACCCAGACAAATTATCCTTCAAAATTGAGGGAGAGATTAAACTTGTCACAGACAAACCATTCCTGAAAGAATTTGTCAACAAGAGACTAGCCCTACAAAGAATAATAAAGGGAGTTCTGCCAGTTGAAAAAAAAAAAAAAAGCAGGAGAGGGAGGTCTGGAAGAAGGCATAGAATTGAAGAGTACCAGTAAGGGTAACTTAAAGGATAA